>JAWPHD010018123.1:0-41334 GCA_037043455.1 Cyrtodaria siliqua | reverse complement strand
ATAGGTGAACTGCCTGTGATACGAGGACGACCACTAGTCAAGGTCACCGGGACCCGAGAATGAAGAACCTTGTCCGCAACATAACTCCTCTCCCCCTGAAGCAAATCTCATGAAACTTCATAGGTGAACTGCCTGTGGTGAGAGGACGACCCTATTGATTTGAGGTCTGTAGGTCAAAGGTCAAGATTACCGGCACCTGCTAATCAAAAACCTTGTCCTCTCCATAACTCCTGTCCCCTTGATGCAAATATCATGAAACTTTATAGGTGAACAGCCTGTGGTAAGAGGACGACCCCTATTGATTTTGAGGTAGATCAAAGGTCAAGGTCACCAGGACTCGATAATGAAAAATCTTGTCCTCTCCAAAACTCCTGCCCCCACCCCCAAGCAAATCTCATGAAACTTAATAGGTGGACTGCCTGTGATGAAAAGCTTGCCCCTATTGGTTTTGAGGTCAGTAGGTAAAAGATCAAGGCCACCATAACCTGATCATGAAAATCTCATTCCACTCAATCTTTACTAAAATGGTAGTTGTGGAATGGGGGAGACTGGTAGCAGGGGTATATTTTTGCCCTTAAAAGGCGACAGCTTTTGTTGTCCGTCGTTGTTCGTTAACTTTTTTTAGATCACCTGAGCCGAAGAGATCACTCTGCGTCCGTCGTCCGTCCGTCGTCGTCGTCCGTCCGTCGTCGTCGTTACTTTTCTCAAACGACTTCTTCTCAGAAACCGCTAGGCTAATTTTGCCCAAACTTCACAGGGATGATCCTTAGGTGAATGTTTTTTAGATTTGTTAAAATTAGGTCAGCGCGACATCCAAGATGGCCGACATTACAATATATGGTCGAAACCTTAAAATTCTTCTCCAGAACCGTTGGACAGATTTCAACAGTTTTTCTTTTAAAATAACCGCCAAAGCCTAGACTATCAATTTTGTTCAAATGAAGTCCCTGGGGTAAAAAATGGCCGTGCCCCGGGGGTCCAAAATTTATTGAGATTTTGCATGTTTTTCATATATACATATAGGGAAAAAACTTAAAAAAATCTTCTTATCTGAAACCACAAAGCACAGAGCTCTCATGTATAACATGTAGCATCTGCTTATGGTCCTCTACTAAGTTTGTTCAAATGGTGACCCTGGGGTCAAATTTGTTCCCGCCCCGGGGGTCACAGTTTTACATAGACTTATATAGGAAAACAAATAAAAAAATCTTCTTCTCGGAAACTACAAAAGCCAGATGTTTGATATCTTGCCTTTACTATAAGCTTATGGTCCTTTACCAAGTTTGTTCAAATGGTGACCCTCGGGTCACATTTGACCCCGCCCCAAGGGTCACAGTTTTACATAGATTTATATAGGAAACAAATTAAAAAATCTTCTCCTCTGAAACTACAAGAGCCAGAGGTTTAATATTTTGCATTTACTATAAGATTATAGTCCTTTACCAAGTTTGTTCAAATGGTGACCCTGGGGTCACATTTGGCCCCGTCCTGGGGGTCACAGTTTTGCATAGACTTGTATAGGAAAAAACTTAAAAAATCTTCTTCTCTAAAACTGCAAGAGCCAGAGGTTTATTATTTTGGATTTACTGTAAGATTATAGTCCTTTACCAAGATTGTTCTAATGATGACCCTGGGGTTACATTTGGCCCCGCCCCAGGGGTCACATGTTTTACATAGGGAAAAACTTAAAAAATCTTCTCCTCTGAAACTGCTTGAGCCAGATGTTCAATATTTTGAATTTTGCTATAAGCTTATAGTCCTCTACCAAGTTTGTTCAATTGGTGACCCTGGGGTTCCATTTGGCCCCGCCTCAGGGGTCACATATTTTACATAGACTTGTATAGGGAAAAACTTAAAAAAACTTCTTCTCTGAAACTGCTTGAGCCAGATGTTCAATATTTTGAATTTGCTATAAGCTTATGATCCTCTACCAGGTTTGTTCAAATGGTGACCCTGGTGTCAAATTTGGCCTCACCTCGGGGGTCACAGTTTTACATAGACTTATATAGAAAAAAAAAGATCTTCTTCTCTGAAATTACAAGAGCCAGAGGTTTGATATTTTGCATTTACTATAAGCTTATGGTCCTTTACCAAGTTTGTTCAAATCGTGACCCTCAGGTCACATTTGACCCCGCCCCAAGGGTCACAGTTTTACATAGATTTATATAGGAAACAAATTAAAAAATCTTCTCTAAAACTACAAGAGCCAGATGTTTAATATTTTGCATTTACTACAAGATTATGATCCTTTACCAAGTTTGTTCAACTGGTGACCCTAGGGTCATATATGGGCCCGCCCCGGGGTTGACAGTTTTACATAGACTTACATAGGGAAAAACTTAAAAAATCTTCTTCTCTGAAACCACAAGGCACACAGCTCTCATATATTACATGTAGCCCTGGGGTCACATTTGGCCATGCCCCCGAGGTTACACTCTAGCACCTTCATTTTGTATTTGATCATTACCAAACTTTGTCAGTGTCTTTATATCAATGTTGATAAACGTACAACAGAGGCCACATTTCTTGAACAATCTTAACCAAACTTGCACAGATTGCACAGATTGTATATGACCATAAGATTTCAAAGAAGTTTGATTATGGACCATTACTCAGGTGATCGATATAGGGCCATCTTGGCCCTCTTGTTTGCCTTGTGAAAACTCTAGAACATTCATTATTAATCTGATCTTTACCAAACTTTACCAGATTGTAAATATCAATGAAAGCTTGGACAAGTCCGAAAACCAGGTCTGACCAATAACAGCGGAGTTATGGCCCTTGATTTAGTTAAAAATGCTATATTTTGCCTTGTTAAGACAATAGGGTCTTCATTTTTCATCCGATCATTAGCAAACTTTACCAGATTGCTAATGGCGATGAAAGCTTCGACAAATTCGAAAATCAGGCAGATCGGACCAGTAACAGCGGAGTTATGGTCCTTAATTTAGTTAAAAATGCTATATTTTGTCTCGTTAAGACGATAGGGCCTTCATTTTTCATCTGATTTTTACCTAACTTTATCAGATTATTAATATTAATGAAAGCTCGGATAAGTTCGAATACCAGCCAGATCTGACCACTAACAGCGGAGTTATGGCCCTTGATTTAGTTAAAAATGCTATATTTAGCATTTTATTTACTGTTTTTAGATCACCTGAGCTGAAAGCTCAAGGTGATCTATTGTAGGCCTTGAGCCAGGACCCACAATTTTCGATATTGTTACCAACTCAAGGGACAAATTCTACCATCACTATTTGAAAAGAGCAATGTATATAGATTACATTTTTCCATGATAGCAATCTGGAACAGGTAGCTTATATAAAAAATTCGAACATTAATAGGTTATCATTGTAGCGCTTTCATATAATGTTTTGATGTTCATTTTTGAATGTCATGCTTGTGTGAATAATTATTGATGTAGTTTTTAAAGATGCACCTAAGTTTACAATTCAATAAGTTGAATAAAGCATAAATAAGCTCTTTTTTAGCACTGAATTCAGTTTAAAATCTCTATTTTGCTTCAAATTAGAAGTCAAATTACCCCACCCACTATTGACACATTCTTATGCATTTAGTTTAGTTAATAATTTTTACAATATATGTGTAAACTTGTAAGAATCAGTAATTTACAACCTTTCTACATGATTTAAAGAATATTATAATATAAATAAGGGATTGTTATGATATATTGATGAAATTAAGTACTAAGCAATGTTCATGGCATTGCACATATGTGTTTAGTAAGCATGATAAGTTGAGACACATGCCAAACTGGAAGTATAAGCCTTCCTCAAAGTAACTGCAACATAAATAGTATTAACATGTTTTGATATATACATATATTGCACAGACGACACACAGTCCAAAGGATTCTAGATAAAGGAAATGTGCGGTTCAACGTGTTTTTTTTTAACAAAAGTTTTTTTTAGGTGTATGAGTCATGGCAATACTTATTATGCTTACACATTTGGATTATGTATTACACATAAATACATGAATTAAACATTGCATATTGCAACGCAAAATCTTAAAAGTTGTCTATTTTAATACTTTTTAATTACAATGTATGCATATTTTAAGGATTTTTACACCTGGATTACCCCACCCATATACAACAAATGAAGAATTCTGCATATTAAATGGATAGTAAGCATCAACCCTACTTTTGCGCATGCAAGTGCAAGTGGCATGATTATTACCTAAAAAAGAAGGTGTATTGCCAATGAAGACAGAGTGTGTGTGTGTGTGTGTGCGTGTGTGTGTGCGTGCGTGCGTGCGTGCGTGCGTGCGTGCGTGCAGGTGTGTGTGTGTGGGGGGTGATATATATGCATTTAGGAACCTGCCCTACTGACGAATAGACACCTATGTTTCTTTAACATGATGGGAGAAAAAAACAAGCGATACACGGGTTAACGTCCCCATCCGACGGACGAGGGTAAAAGTATCTTGCCCAAGAACACACCGACAAAATTCACTGGCTCCGGTGAAGCTTGAACCAGGGTCCTCTGAATTTAAAGTCCCCCGTGCTATCCACTGCATTAACAGGCTGCATGCGCTCAAGCAGGATGACTGCATTAAAATACATACAACTAAAATGTTAATCCGTCATTAAGGTTATATCCAAAAAGCTGGGTTCACAACGGTCTCTCTTACCTAGCAAGTTAGCATCAAGTTCATGTATGTCGAGTTGCAGTATGCCTGCAAGCCTTATATATGCCCAGCTCATTACTGTTTTGATAAACTTGGCAATTAATGCCTTGGGATAAAAAAGGACAGTTAAGAATACTCACTACATATTATCTGATTTAAATAATATAACTTAATGTGACAATATAACCGACATATAAGACAATAAAAAAAAACGCTTCCAGATAAGAATCGGTACCCATTGCATCGAGATAGATTACATTTAGCGATCACTGTTAGTTTACTGATGTTTACTCTAAAAGCTATATCCGACATACAGGTGCTACTGCAATTAAAGTAGCTATCCCGCCAACAACAGCCACATTTTACAACATATGTACCTCTTTTCTAAACCTACTGACCACGAGGTATATACATAACTTACATCGTTTGAGAATCAAAACTCTATAGATACAATATAAAAAGCTTTAATTAGCCAGACAAAAAAAAAATGGATAATTCATTTTACACTTATTCAATTACGGATATTATAAGCCCATGAATAAACATATACTTTTAAGCGACACATATGCATTATTATATGAGATGAACTGTTTTTGTAGTGTAATTTTGTAGTAATTTGGCGTGTTATTTTAAAATTTGTATAACAAACACCTAAAAACCATAGTTAAATCGTAAAATGCCTTTTCTTTTTCTTTCTGTTTTTTTTTGGAATTAGTCGAAAATTCAGTGGTCTACTTTGTGATTGTTGTTCGTGGATTTATTCAATATGCGATTTGTAAACATGGTTAAGTCTTCATAATGGAATACCTTATCAAAAATCACATTCTCTATATATTTCAGTACGCTTAAAACTTTTGAAGTGATTTTATGAAAAGTGTACAACTTCAAGCCTAAACAAGAGACCCACTCGCCTTGTCCCAAAGTGCTATCATGTTTGAAGAAACAACAACAATTTCTTTATATAAATCTGTAAAACTGTGACCCCCGTAGTGGCCATATTTGACCCCATTGTCGCCATTGGAACAAACTAGGTAGAAAATCATAAGCTTATGGTACATGGAACTATTATTTAGCTTTTGAAGTATCAGAGAAGCTTTTTGAATATGTTTTCCTATATAATTCAATGTTATAGTGTGACCCCTGGGACAGGGCCAAATTTGATTCCAGGCTTGATTCAAGGGACACCATTTAAATTATTTGGTACAGGACAATAATCTTAAGCTACATGTAGCTGATTACACCTCTAGCTCTTGTAGTTTCAGAGAAGATGTTTATAGACGTTCCTACATAACTCTATGTAAATAAGTGACCCCCGGGACCTGGCGAAATTTGACCATAAGATCACCATTTGAACAAAATAAATTGGTAGAGATCGATACTCTTATGCTACATGCATCGTATTAGACCTCTAGCTCTTGTTGTGTCAGAAAAAGAATATTTTTTATGGACTTTCCTATATAACTCTTTGTAAAACGTTAACCCCAGAACCGGGCCATAGTTGGACACAGAGTCACGATTTGAACAAAATTGGTAGAGAAACATAAGCTTATACAATATGCAAAGTAGTGGACCTCTGGCTTTTGTTTTTTTTAAAGAAGAGATTTTAAAGATGTTTCTATATGCCTCTATGTAAATATATGACCCTTGGGGCGGAGCCAGATATGACCGCAGGGTCAACATTTTAACAAACTTGCTAGTGGACCATAAGCTTATGCTTCATGCATAATATGGGACCTCTAACTCTTACAGTTTTAGAGAAAATTATTTATTTCTAAAGATTTCCTATCTAACTGTATGAAAAAAGATTACCCCCGGGGCTGAGCCATATTTGACCCTGGGGTCACCATTTTATAAATACTTGGTAGAGGACCCTAAATGTATAATACATGCAATATATTAGCTCTTCTAGTTTCAGCGAAAACGTTTTTTTTATAGAAACAAGAGTTTTGCTTAAAAGGGGGAGATAACTCTAATAACAGGAATCAGCTACCCTGTTCACACTGCTATCATGAATGTTTTGTTTCTCTACAAGGTACTCAATAACATTGTACTAGTAAGAATTTATCTCTTGAGATGGTAACATAAAAGTGTATGGCTCACGGTCTATTGGGATCACTTTTCGTCCATCGTAGTCTGTCGTCGTCGTTAACTTTTGCTTCAAACGACTTCTCCTCAGAAACCGCTTGGCCAATTTTGACCAAACTTCACAGGGTGATCCTTAGATGAATGCATTTTAGATTTGTTAAAATAATGTCATCACGACATCCAAGATGGCCGCCATTACCATATATGGTAGAAACTTTAAAAAATCTTCTTCCCAAGAACCGCTAGACAGATTTTGACAGTTTTTCTTTTAAAATGATCGCCAATGCCTAGACTAGCAAGTTTGTTCAAATGAAGTCCCCGGAGTCAAAAATGGCCTTGCCCCAGGGGTCCAAAGTTTGTATATTGAGATTTTGCATGTTTTTAATAGACATATAGGAAAAAACTGTATGTTTTTAATAGACATAATTTATAGAAAAATAAAAATCTTCTTCTCTGAAACCACAAGGCATAGAGCTCTCATGTATTACTTGTAGCATCAGCTTATGGTCCTCTACTAAGTTTGTTCAAATGGTGACTCTGGGGTCAAATTTGGGCCCGCCCCGGGGTTCACAGTTTTACATAGACTTATATAGGAAAAAAATTCAAACATCTTCTTCTGTGAAACTACAAGAGCCAGAGGTTTAATATTTTGCATTTACAATAAGCTTATGGTCCTTTATCAAGTTTGTTCAGATGGTGACCCTCGGGACAAATTTCGTAACGCCCCGGGGTTCACAGGTTTACATAGACTTATCTATAGTTGAAAAAGAATCAAAAATCTTCTCTGAAACTACAAGAGCCAGAGGTTTAATATTTTGCATTTACTATAAGCTTATGGTCCTTTACCAAGTTTGTTCAAATGGTGACTGTGGGGTCACATTTGCCTCTCCACAACCCCCCCTCCCACCGGGTCACATGTTTTACATAGACTTGTATAGGGAAAGACTTAAAAAAAAATCTTCTCTGAAACTGCAAGTGCCAGAGGTTTAATATTTTGCATTTGCTATAAGCTTCTGGTCCTCTATCAAATTTGTTCAAATTGTGACCCTCGGGTCACATTTGGCCCCGCCCCAGGGTTCACATGTTTTATATTGACTTGTACTTGAAAATACTTAAAAAATCTTCTTCTCTGAAACTGCAAGAGCCACAAGTTTAATATTGTGCATCTACTATAAGCTTATGGTCCTCTACCAAGCCTTTTCAAATGGTGATAATGGGGTCACATTTGGCCCCGCCCTAGAGCCCTTGGAAGCTAGGCCGTTGTTTCAAATCCCACGGGAGGTAAATTATTTTATTTTTAGCTCTACTGGCCGAAGGCCAGCAGAGCTTATGGGATGCTGAGTTGTCCGTCGTCCGTCCGTCGTCCGTCATCCGTCCGTCCGTCCGTCGTCCGTCCGTCCGTCCGTCCGTCGTTAACTTTTGTCTCGTTAAGACGATAGGGCCTTCATTTTTCATCCAATCTTTAACAAACTTTAACAGGTTGTTAATATCAATGAAAGCTCGGATGAGTTCGAAAACCAGCCAAATCGGACAAGTAACAGCGGAGTTATGGCCCTTGAGTTAGTTAAAAATGCTATATTGCTATATTTTGCCTCGTTAAGACGAAAGGGCCTTCATTTTTCATCCGATCTTTACCAAACTTTAACAGGTTGTTAATATTAATAAAAGCTCGGATGAGTTCGAAAACCAGCCAGATCGGACAAGTAACAGCGGAGTTATGGCCCTTGATTTAGTTAAAAATGCTATATTGCTATATTTTGCCTCGTTAAGACGATAGGGTCTTCATTTTTCATCCTATCTTTACCAAACTTTACCACATTGTTAATATTAATGAAAGCTCAGACAAGTTCGAAAACCAGCCAGATCTGACCTGTAACAGCAGAGTTATGGTCCTTGATTTATTTATTCTTTACCATATTGTTAATGCCGTTGAAAGCTCGAACAAGTTCGAAAACCAGCCATATTGGACCAGTAACAGCGGAGTTATGGCCCTTGATTTAGTTAAAAATACTATATTTTGCCTCGTTAAGATGATAGGGGCTTCATTGTTCATCCGATCTTTAGCAAACTTTATCAGATTGTTAATATTAATACAAGCGCGATCAAGTTCGAAAAACATTCATATCGGACCAGTAACAGCGGAGTTATGGCCCTTGATTTAGTTCAAAATGCTATATTTTGCCTCGTTAAGACGATAGGGGCTTCATTGTTCATTCGATCTTTACCAATCTTTACCATATTGTTAATGCCGTTGAAAGCTCGAACAAGTTCGAAAACCAGCCATATTGGACCAGTAACAGCGGAGTTATGGCCCTTGATTTAGTTAAAAATACTATATTTTGCCTCGTTAAGATGATAGGGGCTTTATTGTTCATCCGATCTTTAGCAAACTTTATCAGATTGTTAATATCAATACAAGCGCGATCAAGTTCGAAAAACATTCATATCGGACCAGTAACAGCGGAGTTATGGCCCTTGATTTAGTTCAAAATGATATATTTTGCCTCGTTAAGACGGTAGGGCCTTCATTTTTCATCCGATCCTTACCAAACTTTATCAGATTGTTAATGTCTATGAAAGCTTGGTCAAGTTTGAAAACCAGCCAGATCGAACCATAAACAGCGGAGTTATGGCCTTTGATTCTGTTAAAAATGCTATAATTTGCCTCGTCATACGATAGGGCCTTCATTTTGCATCTGATCTTTGCCAAACTTTAGCAGATTTTATGACTTTCCTTTTTACGTTATTATTTTTATTTATTTTTAAATTTTCTTATTTAGTTTTTTTTTTATTATTTTTTTTTTATTTTTATTTTTACTTTTTTTTTTTTTTTTATTTATTTTTTAATTTTTTTTTTTTTATTTATTTTTTTTTTTTAAATTTTTATTCATGTTTTTTTGTTGTTTTTTTTAATATTTATTGATTGATTTATTTTTTTTCTTTAATTTTTTTTTTTTTTTTTTTTAATTTTTTTTTTAATTTTTTATTTTTAATTGATTTTTTTTTTTTCATTTATTATAATTTGTTTTTTTTAATTTTAATTCATTTTTTTTAATTGATTCATTTTTTTTTAAAATTATTTTTAGCTCTACTGGCCACAGGCCAGCAGAGCTTATGGGATGCTGTGTTGTCCGTCGTCTGTCGTCTGTCTGTCGTCCGTTAACTTTTCTTCAAACGACTTCTCCTCAGAAACCGCTTGGCTAATTTTGACCAAACTTCACGTGGATGATCCTTAGATAAATGCTTTTTAGATTTGTTAAAATTAGGTCAACGCTACATCCAAGATGGCTGCCATTACCATATATAGTTGAAACCTTAAAAAATCTTCTTCTCCAGAACCGCTAGACATATTTCAATAGTTTTTCTTTTAAAATGATCGCCAACGCCTAGACTATCAAGTTTGTTCAAATAAAGTCCCCGGGGTCAAAAATGGCCATGCCCCGGGGGTCCAAAATTTGTATATTGAGGTTTTGCATGTTTTTCATATAGACATATAGGAAAAAACTTTAAAAAAATCTTCTTTTCTGAAACCACAAGGCACAGAGCTCTCATGTATTACATGTAGCATCAGCTTATGGTCCTCTACTAAATTTGTTCAAATGGTGACCCTGGGGTCAAATTTGTCCCCGCCCCGGGGGTCACAGTTTTACATAGACTTATATAGGTGTTTTTTTTTAAAATCTTCTTCTCGGAAACTACAAGAGCCAGAGGTTTGATATTTTGCATTTACTATAAGCTTATGGTCCTTTACCAAGTTTGTTCAAATGGTGACCCTCGGGTCACTTTTGGCCCCGCCTCAAGGGTCACATGTTTTACATAGACATGTATAGGGAAAAACTTTAATAATCTTCTTCTCTGAAACTGCAAGAGCCAGAGGTTTAATATTTTGCATTTGCTATTAGCTTGTGGCCCTCTATCAAGTTTGTTCAAATGGTGACCCAGGGGTCAAATTTGGCCCCACCCCGGGGGTCACAGTTTTACATAGGCTTGTATAGGGAAAAACTCAAAAAAATCTTCTTCTCTGGAACCACATGGCACAGAGCTCTCATGTAATACATGTAGCATCAGCTTATGGTCCTCTACTAAGTTTGTTCAAATGGTGACCCGGGGGTCAAATTTGTTCCCGCCTCGAGGGTCACAGTTTTACATAGACTTATATAGGATTTTTTTTTTAAAAATCTTCTTCTCGCCAACTACAAGAGTCAGAGGTTTGATATGTTACATTTATTATAAGCTTATGGTCCTTTACCAAGTTTGTTCAAATAGTGACCCCTGGGGTCACATTTGGTCCCGCCCCAAGGGTCACATGTTTTACATAGACATGTATAGGGAAAAACTTAAAAAATCTTCTTCTCTGAAACTGCAAGAGCCAGAGGTTTAATATTTTGCTGTTGCTATAAGCTTATGGTCTTTTACCTATGTTGTTCAAATGGGGACCCTGGGGTCACATCTGGCCCCGCCCCGGGGATTCACAGTTTTACATAAATGCTTGTTTAGGGAAAAACTGAAGAAAAAAAACTTCTCTAGAACTGCAAGAGCCAGAGGTTTAATATTTTGCATTTGCTAAAAGCTTATGGTCCTTTACCAAGTTTGTTCAAATGGTGACCCTGGGTCACATTTGGCCCCGCCCCAAGGGTCACATGTTTTACATAGACATGTATAGGTAAAAACTTAAAAAATCTTCTTCTCTGAAACTGCAAGAGCCAGAGGTTTAATATTTTGCTGTTGCTATAAGCTTATGGTCCTTTACCAATTTTGTTCAAATGGGGACCCTGGGGTCACATCTGGCCCAGCCCCGGGGGTCACAGTTTTACATAAATGCTTGTATAGGGAAAAACTGAAAAAAACTTCTTTTCTGGAACTGCAAGAGCCAGAGGTTTAATATTTTGCATTTGCTATAAGTTTATGGTCCTTTACCAAGTTTGTTCAAATGGTAACCCTCGGGTCATATTTGACCCCGCCCCAAGGGTCACATGTTTTACATAGACATGTATAGGGATTTTTTTTTTTGATTTTTTTTTTAAATATCTTCTTTTTTTTCTTTTTTTTTTTTTAGCTCTATGTTCGACCAGTCGGACCAGTAACAGAGGTGTTCTTGATTTAGTTAAACATGCTATATGTTGCCTCGTTAATACGGTTGGGCCTTCATTTTTCATCTGATCTTTACCAAACTTTACCAGATTCTTTAATTATGGCCCTTGATTTAGTTAAAAAGCTGTTTTTTGCCCGAAACTTTCAAAAAACGTAAATGGCAGTCACTCACTTCATTGATGTTATAAGAGCCATGTTAGCCAGTAGAGCGTCCACAGGCCCTCTTGGGCCTCTTGTTTTGATTATTATTATTCTCTAAATTTTATTTTTTTTATTTTTTTTAGCTCTATGTTGGACCAGTCAGACCAGTAACAGAGGAGTTATGGCTCTTGATTTAGTTAAACATGCTATATTTTGCCTCGTTAATACGGTAGGGCCTTCATTTTTCATCTGATCTTTACCAAACTTTACCAGATTCTTTAGTTATGGCCCATGATAAAGTTAAAAAGCTTTTTTTTGCCCGAAACTTTCAAAAAAACTTAAATGGCAGTCAGTCGCTTCATTGATGTTATAAGAGCCGTGTTAGCCAGTAGAGCGTCTACAGGCCCTGTTGGGCCTCTTGTTTTAATTCATTTTATAAATCTCTTGAAACTTCACTGGTGAACTGCCCATGTGGTGAGAGGATGACCCTATTGATTTTGAAGTCAGTAGGTCAAAGGTCAAGGTCACTGGGACCCGATAATGAAAAACATTGTCCGCTCCATAACTCCTCTCCCCAAGAAGCAAATCTCATTAATCTTCATAGGTGAACTGCCTGTGGTGAGAGGACGGCCCCTATTGATTTTGAGGTCAGTAGGTCAATGGACAAGATCACCGGGACCCGATAATAAAAAAAACTTGTCCGCTCCATAACTCCTCTCCCCCTGAAGCATTTCTCATGACACTTCATAGGTGAACTGCCTGTGATACGAGGACGACCACTAGTCAAGGTCACCGGGACCCGAGAATGAAGAACCTTGTCCGCAACATAACTCCTCTCCCCCTGAAGCAAATATCATGAAACTTCATAGGTGAACTGCCTGTGGTGAGAGGACGACCCTATTGATTTGAGGTCTGTAGGTCAAAGGTCAAGATTACCGGCACCTGCTAATCAAAACCCTTGTCCTCTCCATAACTCCTGTCCCCTTGATGCAAATATCATGAAACTTTATAGGTGAACAGCCTGTGGTAAGAGGACGACCCCTATTGATTTTGAGGTAGATCAAAGGTCAAGGTCACCAGGACTCGATAATGAAAAATCATGTCCTCTCCAAAACTCCTGCCCCCACCCCCAAGCAAATCTCATGAAACTTAATAGGTGGACTGCCTGTGATGAAAAGCTTGCCCCTATTGGTTTTGAGGTCAGTAGGTAAAAGATCAAGGCCACCATAACCTGATCATGAAAATCTCATTCCACTCAATCTTTACTAAAATGGTAGTTGTGGAATGGGGGAGACTGGTAGCAGGGGTATATTTGTTGCCCTTAAAAGGCGACAGCTTTTGTTGTCCGTCGTTGTTCGTTAACTTTTTTAGATCACCTGAGCCGAAGAGATCACTCTGCGTCCGTCGTCCGTCCGTCGTCGTCGTCCGTCCGTCGTCGTCGTTAACTTTTCTTCAAACGACTTCTTCTCAGAAACCGCTAGGCTAATTTTGCCCAAACTTCACAGGGATGATCCTTAGGTGAATGTTTTTTAGATTTGTTAAAATTAGGTCAGCGCGACATCCAAGATGGCCGACATTACAATATATGGTCGAAACCTTAAAAATTCTTCTCCAGAACCGTTGGACAGATTTCAACAGTTTTTCTTTTAAAATAACCGCCAAAGCCTAGACTATCAATTTTGTTCAAATGAAGTCCCTGGGGTAAAAAATGGCCGTGCCCCGGGGGTCCAAAATTTATTGAGATTTTGCATGTTTTTCATATATACATATAGGGAAAAAACTTAAAAAATCTTCTTCTCTGAAACCACAAAGCACAGAGCTCTCATGTATAACATGTAGCATCTGCTTATGGTCCTCTACTAAGTTTGTTCAAATGGTGACCCTGGGGTCAAATTTGTTCCCGCCCCGGGGGTCACAGTTTTACATAGACTTATATAGGAAAACAAATAAAAAAATCTTCTTCTCGGAAACTACAAAAGCCAGATGTTTGATATCTTGCCTTTACTATAAGCTTATGGTCCTTTACCAAGTTTGTTCAAATGGTGACCCTCGGGTCACATTTGACCCCGCCCCAAGGGTCACAGTTTTACATAGATTTATATAGGAAACAAATTAAAAAATCTTCTCCTCTGAAACTACAAGAGCCAGAGGTTTAATATTTTGCATTTACTATAAGATTATAGTCCTTTACCAAGTTTGTTCAAATGGTGTCCCTGGGGTCACATTTGGCCCCGTCCTGGGGGTCACAGTTTTGCATAGACTTGTATAGGAAAAAACTTAAAAATTCTTCTTCTCTAAAACTGCAAGAGCCAGAGGTTTATTATTTTGGATTTACTGTAAGATTATAGTCCTTTACCAAGTTTGTTCTAATGATGACCCTGGGGTTACATTTGGCCCCGCCCCAGGGGTCACATGTTTTACATAGGGAAAAACTTAAAAAATCTTCTCCTCTGAAACTGATGGAGCCAGATGTTCAATATTTTGAATTTTGCTATAAGCTTATAGTCCTCTACCAAGTTTGTTCAATTGGTGACCCTGGGGTTCCATTTGGCCCCGCCTCAGGGGTCACATATTTTACATAGACTTGTATAGGGAAAAACTTAAAAAAACTTCTTCTCTGAAACTGCTTGAGCCAGATGTTCAATATTTTGAATTTGCTATAAGCTTATGATCCTCTACCAGGATTGTTCAAATGGTGACCCTGGTGTCAAATTTGGCCTCACCTCGGGGGTCACAGTTTTACATAGACTTATATAAAAAAAAAAAGATCTTCTTCTCTGAAATTACAAGAGCCAGAGGTTTGATATTTTGCATTTACTATAAGCTTATGGTCCTTTACCAAGTTTGTTCAAATCGTGACCCTCAGGTCACATTTGACCCCGCCCCAAGGGTCACAGTTTTACATAGATTTATATAGGAAACAAATTAAAAAATCTTCTCTAAAACTACAAGAGCCAGATGTTTAATATTTTGCATTTACTACAAGATTATGATCCTTTACCAAGTTTGTTCAACTGGTGACCCTAGGGTCATATATGGGCCCGCCCCGGGGTTGACAGTTTTACATAGACTTACATAGGGAAAAATTAAAAAAATCTTTTTCTCTGAAACTGCAAGAGCCAGAGGTTTAATATTTTGCATTTACTATGAGCTTATGGTCCTTTTCTAAGTTTATTAAAATTGTGACCCTGGGATCACATTTGGCTCTGCCCCAGGGGTTACATGTTTTACATAGACTTGTATAGGGAAAAACTTAAAAAATCTTCTTCTCTGAAACCACAAGGCACACAGCTCTCATATATTACATGTAGCCCTGGGGTCACATTTGGCCATGCCCCCGAGGTTACACTCTAGCACCTTCATTTTGTATTTGATCATTACCAAACTTTGTCAGTGTCTTTATATCAATGTTGATAAACGTACAACAGAGGCCACATTTCTTGAAAAATCTTAACCAAACTTGCACAGATTGCACAGATTGTATATGACCATAAGATTTCAGAGAAGTTTGATTATGGACCATTACTCAGGTGATCGATATAGGGCCATCTTGGCCCTCTTGTTTGCCTTGTGAAAACTCTAGAACCTTCATTATTAATCTGATCTTTACCAAACTTTACCAGATTGTAAATATAAATGAAAGCTTGGACAAGTCCGCAAACCAGGTCTGACCAATAACAGCGGAGTTATGGCCCTTGATTTAGTTAAAAATGCTATATTTTGCCTTGTTAAGACAATAGGGTCTTCATTTTTCATCCGATCATTAGCAAACTTTACCAGATTGCTAATGGCGATGAAAGCTTCGACAAATTCGAAAATCAGGCAGATCGGACCAGTAACAGCGGAGTTATGGTCCTTAATTTAGTTAAAAATGCTATATTTTGTCTCGTTAAGACGATAGGGCCTTCATTTTTCATCTGATTTTTACCTAACTTTATCAGATTATTAATATTAATGAAAGCTCGGATAAGTTCGAATACCAGCCAGATCTGACCACTAACAGCGGAGTTATGGCCCTTGATTTAGTTAAAAATGCTATATTTAGCATTTTATTTACTGTTTTTAGATCACCTGAGCTGAAAGCTCAAGGTGATCTATTGTAGGCCTTGAGCCAGGATCCACAATTTTCGATATTGTTACCAACTCAAGGGACAAATTCTACCATCACTATTTGAAAAGAGCAATGTATATAGATTACATTTTTCCATGATAGCAATCTGGAACAGGTAGCTTATATAAAAAATTCGAACATTAATAGGTTATCATTGTAGCGCTTTCATATAATTTTTTGATGTTCATTTTTGAATGTCATGCTTGTGTGAATAATTATTGATGTAGTTTTTAAAGATGCACCTAAGTTTACAATTCAATAAGTTGAATAAAGCATAAATAAGCTCTTTTTTAGCACTGAATTCAGTTTAAAATCTCTATTTTGCTTCAAATTAGAAGTCAAATTACCCCACCCACTATTGACACATTCTTATGCATTTAGTTTAGTTAATAATTTTTACAATATATGTGTAAACTTGTAAGAATCAGTAATTTACAACCTTTCTACATGATTTAAAGAATATTATAATATAAATAAGGGATTGTTATGATATATTGATGAAATTAAGTACTAAGCAATGTTCATGGCATTGCACATATGTGTTTAGTAAGCATGATAAGTTGAGACACATGCCAAACTGGAAGTATAAGCCTTTCTCAAAGTAACTGCAACATAAATAGTATTAACATGTTTTGATATATACATATATTGCACAGACGACACACAGTCCAAAGGATTCTAGATAAAGGAAATGTGCGGTTCAACGTGTTTTTTTTTAACAAAAGTTTTTTTTAGGTGTATGAGTCATGGCAATACTTATTATGCTTACACATTTGGATTATGTATTACACATAAATACATGAATTAAACATTGCATATTGCAACGCAAAATCTTAAAAGTTGTCTATTTTAATACTTTTTAATTACAATGTATGCATATTTTAAGGATTTTTACACCTGGATTACCCCACCCATATACAACAAATGAAGAATTCTGCATATTAAATGGATAGTAAGCATCAACCCTACTTTTGCGCATGCAAGTGCAAGTGGCATGATTATTACCTAAAAAAGAAGGTGTATTGCCAATGAAGACAGAGTGTGTGTGTGTGTGTGTGCGTGTGTGTGTGCGTGCGTGCGTGCGTGCGTGCGTGCGTGCGTGCAGGTGTGTGTGTGTGGGGGGTGATATATATGCATTTAGGAACCTGCCCTACTGACGAATAGACACCTATGTTTCTTTAACATGATGGGAGAAAAAAACAAGCGATACACGGGTTAACGTCCCCATCCGACGGACGAGGGTAAAAGTATCTTGCCCAAGAACACACCGACAAAATTCACTGGCTCCGGTGAAGCTTGAACCAGGGTCCTCTGAATTTAAAGTCCCCCGTGCTATCCACTGCATTAACAGGCTGCATGCGCTCAAGCAGGATGACTGCATTAAAATACATACAACTATAATGTTAATCCGTCATTAAGGTTATATCCAAAAAGCTGGGTTCACAACGGTCTCTCTTACCTAGCAAGTTAGCATCAAGTTCATGTATGTCGAGTTGCAGTATGCCTGCAAGCCTTATATATGCCCAGCTCATTACTGTTTTGATAAACTTGGCAATTAATGCCTTGGGATAAAAAAGGACAGTTAAGAATACTCACTACATATTATCTGATTTAAATAATATAACTTAATGTGACAATATAACCGACATATAAGACAATAAAAAAAAACGCTTCCAGATAAGAATCGGTACCTATTGCATCGAGATAGATTACATTTAGTGATCACTGTTAGTTTACTGATGTTTACTCTAAAAGCTATATCCGACATACAGGTGCTACTGCAATTAAAGTAGCTATCCCGCCAACAACAGCCACATTTTACAACATATGTACCTCTTTTCTAAACCTACTGACCACGAGGTATATACATAACTTACATCGTTTGAGAATCAAAACTCTATAGATACAATATAAAAAGCTTTAATTAGCCAGACAAAAAAAAAATGGATAATTCATTTTACACTTATTCAATTACGGATATTATAAGCCCATGAATAAACATATACTTTTAAGCGACACATATGCATTATTATATGAGATGAACTGTTTTTGTAGTGTAATTTTGTAGTAATTTGGCGTGTTATTTTAAAATTTGTATAACAAACACCTAAAAATCATAGTTAAATCGTAAAATGCCTTTTCTTTTTCTTTCTGTTTTTTTTTGCAATTAGTCGAAAATGCAGTGGTCTACTTTGTGATTTTAGTTCGTGGATTTATTCAATATGCGATTTGTAAACATGGTTAAGTCTTCATAATGGAATACCTTATCAAAAATCACATTCTCTATATATTTCAGTTCGCTTAAAACTTTTGAAGTGATTTTATGAAAAGTGTACAACTTCAAGCCTAAACAAGAGACCCACTCGCCTTGTCCCAAAGTGCTATCATGTTTGAAGAAACAACAACAATTTCTTTATATAAATCTGTAAAACTGTGACCCCCGTAGTGGCCATATTTGACCCCATTGTCGCCATTGGAACAAACTAGGTAGAAAATCATAAGCTTATGGTACATGGAACTATTATTTAGCTTTTGAAGTATCAGAGAAGCTTTTTGAATATGTTTTCCTATATAATTCAATGTTATAGTGTGACCCCTGGGACAGGGCCAAATTTGATTCCAGGCTTGATTCAAGGGACACCATTTAAATTATTTGGTACAGGACAATAATCTTAAGCTACATGTAGCTGATTACACCTCTAGCTCTTGTAGTTTCAGAGAAGATGTTTATAGACGTTCCTACATAACTCTATGTAAATAAGTGACCCCCGGGACCTGGCGAAATTTGACCATAAGATCACCATTTGAACAAAATAAATTGGTAGAGATCGATACTCTTATGCTACATGCATCGTATTAGACCTCTAGCTCTTGTAGTGTCAGAAAAAGAATATTTTTTATGGACTTTCCTATATAACTCTTTGTAAAACGTTAACCCCAGAACCGGGCCATAGTTGGACACAGAGTCACGATTTGAACAAAATTGGTAGAGAAACATAAGCTTATACAATATGCAAAGTAGTGGACCTCTGGCTTTTGTTTTTTTTAAAGAAGAGATTTTAAAGATGTTTCTATATGCCTCTATGTAAATATATGACCCTTGGGGCGGAGCCAGATATGACCGCAGGGTCAACATTTTAACAAACTTGCTAGTGGACCATAAGCTTATGCTTCATGCATAATATGGGACCTCTAACTCTTACAGTTTTAGAGAAAATTATTTATTTCTAAAGATTTCCTATCTAACTGTATGAAAAAAGATTACCCCCGGGGCTGAGCCATATTTGACCCTGGGGTCACCATTTTATAAATACTTGGTAGAGGACCCTAAATGTATAATACATGCAATATATTAGCTCTTCTAGTTTCAGCGAAAACGTTTTTTTTATAGAAACAAGAGTTTTGCTTAAAAGGGGGAGATAACTCTAATAACAGGAATCAGCTACCCTGTTCACACTGCTATCATGAATGTTTTGTTTCTCTACAAGGTACTCAATAACATTGTACTAGTAAGAATTTATCCCTTGAGATGGTAACATAAAAGTGTATGGCTCACGGTCTATTGGGATCACTTTTCGTCCATCGTAGTCTGTCGTCGTCGTTAACTTTTGCTTCAAACGACTTCTCCTCAGAAACCGCTTGGCCAATTTTGACCAAACTTCACAGGGTGATCCTTAGATGAATGCATTTTAGATTTGTTAAAATAAGGTCATCACGACATCCAAGATGGCCGCCATTACCATATATGGTAGAAACTTTAAAAAATCTTCTTCCCAAGAACCGCTAGAGAGATTTTGACAGTTTTTCTTTTAAAATGATCGCCAATGCCTAGACTAGCAAGTTTGTTCAAATGAAGTCCCCGGAGTCAAAAATGGCCTTGCCCCAGGGGTCCAAAGTTTGTATATTGAGATTTTGCATGTTTTTAATAGACATATAGGAAAAAACTGTATGTTTTTAATAGACATAATTTATAGAAAAATAAAAATCTTCTTCTCTGAAACCACAAGGCATAGAGCTCTCATGTATTACTTGTAGCATCAGCTTATGGTCCTCTACTAAGTTTGTTCAAATGGTGACTCTGGGGTCAAATTTGGGCCCGCCCCGGGGTTCACAGTTTTACATAGACTTATATAGGAAAAAAATTCAAACATCTTCTTCTGTGAAACTACAAGAGCCAGAGGTTTAATATTTTGCATTTACTATAAGCTTATGGTCCTTTATCAAGTTTGTTCAGATGGTGACCCTCGGGACAAATTTCGTAACGCCCCGGGGTTCACAGGTTTACATAGACTTATCTATAGTTGAAAAAGAATCAAAAATCTTCTCTGAAACTACAAGAGCCAGAGGTTTAATATTTTGCATTTACTATAAGCTTATGGTCCTTTACCAAGTTTGTTCAAATGGTGACTGTGGGGTCACATTTGCCTCTCCACAACCCCCCTCCCACCGGGTCACATGTTTTACATAGACTTGTATAGGGAAAGACTTAAAAAAAAATCTTCTCTGAAACTGCAAGTGCCAGAGGTTTAATATTTTGCATTTGCTATAAGCTTCTGGTCCTCTATCAAGTTTGTTCAAATTGTGACCCTCGGGTCACATTTGGCCCCGCCCCAGGGTTCACATGTTTTATATTGACTTGTACTGGAAAATACTTAAAAAATCTTCTTCTCTGAAACTGCAAGAGCCACAAGTTTAATATTGTGCATCTACTATAAGCTTATGGTCCTCTACCAAGCCTTTTCAAATGGTGATAATG
The DNA here is from genome assembly GCA_037043455.1 of Cyrtodaria siliqua. Lineage (NCBI taxonomy): Eukaryota > Metazoa > Mollusca > Bivalvia > Adapedonta > Hiatellidae > Cyrtodaria > Cyrtodaria siliqua. The sequence goes on along the minus strand of JAWPHD010018123.1, from coordinate 20,497 downwards.
GGGTCACATTTGGCCCCGCCCTAGAGGTCACATGTTTTACAAAGACTTACTTAGGGAATGTTTTAAAAAATATTCTTCTCAGAAACAGCTTGGTCAATTTTGACCAAACTTCACATGGATGATCCTTAGGTGAATGTTTTACAAATTTGTTAAAATTAAGTTAACACGACATCCAAGATGGCCGCCATAGAAAAATCTTTAAATTACTTCTTGTACGCTGGGAAGCTAAGGCCGTGGGTTCAAATCCCATCGGAGGTATTTTTAAAAAAAAAAATCTTCAGTTTTATTATTGTTTCCTTTTTAGATTAGTTTTGTCTTTTGTTTAATTTTTCTAAAGTTTGCATATAAAGATTTTGCATGTTTTACATAGACTTATAAAAAGTCAGACTGTCTTCTTCTCTGAAATTACAAGAGCCAGAGGTTTAATGTTTTGCATTTGCTATAGACTTATCGTCCTCTACCAAGTTGGTACAAATGGTGACCCTTGTGTCATATTTGGCTCCCGCCCCAGGGTTCAAATGTTTTACATAGACTTGTATAGGGAAATACTTAAAAACTCTTCTTTTAAGTTGTTAGCATGGTGTTGTGCATTTAAATTTTGGTTGAGGGTGTTGTTTTGCACTTGTAAAAAGGTACTGAAAGGAATTTAATGATGGAACACCTTGATATAAGAGCATTTTAGCTTGTAGAGCATCCACAGGCCCCCTTGTTTTCTTGTTCTTTATTATTAATAATAATGATTGCTAATCCCTGGTCTATCAAGTTTGCTCATTTGAAGTCCCTGGGGTCAAAGATGGTTGCAACCTCTGGGTCCAAAGTTTGTATGTAACGATTTTGCATGTTTTTACATAGACTTACATAAGGAAAGACTTAAAAACATCTTAAATCAGCATATATGCGAGAGGACAATTTTTTCATCATTGCTCAGGTGATCGATTTAGGGCCATTTTGGCCCTCTTGATTGTTAAAGCCAATTTATTATACTATTCATTTTCGTGTTTTGTCTTTATGTTCAATGTAGGTACATTATAAATATAGTACAATACTAAATTTGAATTATTTTATACAAAACGTTCAAAAAAACGTAAATTGCAGTCACTCGCTTCATTGATGTTATAAGAGCCATGTTAGCCAGTAGAGCATCCACTGGCCGTCTTGGGCCTCTTGTTTGATCTTTATCATGTCCCTTGATTTAGTTAAAAATGCTGTATATTGCCTCATTAAGATGATAGCGCTTTCGTTTGGCCAGATTTTAATGAAACTTTGCAGGGATGATCAGTACCAAATCAGTACCAAATCTAGTTATGTATGTCTTCACCGTTTTCCAGTTGAATTGTTTTTGGCAGAGTTATGGCCCTTCAAAGGTTTTAATACGCAAACTTTGTCCGGACTTTATTTCTTTAACCCCTGGCCTGATTTCAGTGAAACTTTGCAGGAATGATGAGTACCAGGCCTAGTTGTGCATGTCATCGCCATGTTCCGGTTGAATAGCCCTTTAAAGCTTTTGATACCCAAACTTTCTCCTGACTAGTCTCTTCTGAACTCCTGGCCGAATTTCAAAGAATTTTGGCAGGGATGATGAGTACCAAGCCTAGATGCGCCTATCATCGCCGTGTTCTGGTTGAATGAGTTATGGCCTAATATACACAAACCTTTTCAGACAATTTTTAGCTCTACTGGCTCGAAAACCAGCCAGATCGGATAAGTTTCACCGGAGTTATGGCCCTTGATTTCCTGAAAAATGCCATATTTTGCCTTGTGAACACTGTAGCACCTTCATTTATTATTTAATTTAATCAAACTTGCACAGATTGTTAATATCAATAAACGCGTGGACAAGTTCGAAAACTAGCCAGAACGGATTAGTAACGCCAGAGTTATGGCATTTGCTTTGCTGAACAATTCCATTTTCTGCCTTGTGAACACTCTAGCCTTTTTTATTATTATTATGGCTCCCCCACACAAAGTGTGGTAGGGGAGCCATATTGATTTTGTGCTTTCTGTCTGTTTCTTTCTCTGTCTGTTTCTCTGTCTGTGTCACAAACGATGTCCGATCAATAACTAGAGAATGGTTGGACCTAGGGTCCTCAAACTTGGAAGGATGGTTGGTCATGACAAGTAGATGACCCCTATTGATTTTGGGGTCACTAGGTCAAAGGTCAAGGCTGTAGGTCTGTCTGTGTCACAAACGATGTCCGATCAATAACTAGAGAACGGTTGGACCTCGGGTCCTCAAACATGGAAGGATGGTTGGTCATGACAAGTAGATGACTCCTATTGATTTTGGGGTCACTAGGTCAAAGATCAAGGTCGTGGTGATATTGACTATCAAAACGATGTCCGATCAATAACTACAGAACGGTTGGACCTCGGGTCTTCAAACTTGGAAGTATGGTTGGTCATGACAAGTAGATGACCCCTATTGATTTTGGGGTCACTAGGTCAAAGGTCAAGGTTGCGGTGAAACGATGTCCGATCAATAACTAGAGAATGGTTGGACCTAGGGTCCTCAAACTTGACCAGTAGATGACCCCTATTGATTTATTTATTTTTTTAATTTATTGATTTTTTTTTTATTAATTTTTTTTTAAATTATTTTTTAATTTTAATTTTATTTTTTAAATCATTTTTTCATTTATTTTTTTTTAATTTTTGCATAAAAAGTTTTAAGGTCGGCCCCTTAAAAAATAGGGTCGGTCGGGTTACTTGAACCACACATATTTTTTTATGTGGCCTTACTGATACAGATAGTAGATACAGTCACAGGGATATTGAATATCAAAACGATCTCAGATCAATAAAGAACAGTTGGACCTAGAGTTGTCAATTATGTCTGGTCGGGCGAATGGGGGAACCATACGTTTTTGTCCCATGGACAATAACAATTTCTAGTTTGATCTTTACCAAATTTTGCCTGATTGTTAATATCAATGAAAGCTCGAACAAGTTCGAAAGACAAGCTGGAATGGAGCAGTAACATCGGACTTATGGCCGTTGATTTTCTTAAGTATACAATATCTATATTGAAAACCTGCGGTCGTGGGTTCAAATCCCACAGGGGGTTAACTTTTTTTTTTATTTTTTTTATTTTATGACTCAAGGAGGTGCAGCAAGGTCTCGGATTTTGCTTGCGCCCACTGGGGCCCCCTTGGGGGTAATTCGGTCAAAAATCAGAAAATACACATTGTTCAAATGTGAATGGATTTGATTATAATTGTGTATGGTCATTTATGGACTCGAGGCACAACATATATACAAAACGAGTTTTGTCCTCCTGCATATAGGGGCCCCTCTACAGGGATACACTATGGGGAGTTTGCAGTAATTTACTATTACAGAGTTTCGGCCTTATGCCACTTTGAGATCTCAAGTTCATGTGTGGTTTATTTCTTAGTTAGGATATATAAATGCTCAATAAGGTCTCTGATTTTGGCCCTGCCCACTGGTGTAATCCGATCAAAATTCACCAAAAAAATAGTCATCTTGTCCAGATGTGAATGGTTATGATTCTAGTTTGGTATGGTCATTTAGGGACTCGAGGCACAACATATATAAAACTGGTTTTGACCTCCAGCATTAAGGGGCCCCTCTACAGGGGTACAACTTGGGGAACTTCCAGTAATTTACTACTACAAGTTTCAGGCTTGTACCATTTAAGATTTTTATGTTTGATGTATTTCTTAGTTAAGGATTTGTAGATACGCAATATGTTTTCATATTTTAGCTCCATCCTCGGGCGCTCCAATGAGGGAAATCTGGTAAAAAATACAACCAATTGCATATCTTGTCTAAATGTGAATGTATTTGATGCTAATTGGTATGATCATTTAGGGACTCGAGGCACAACATCTATAAAATGGTGTTTGGCCTCCTATATAGATGATATAGATTTCAAGTTCATGTGTGGTGTATTTCTTAGTTAAGGATGTGCAGATTCACAATAAGTTTTTGTTTTTGGCTCCACCCTCTGGGGCTCCCTAGAGGGTAATCAGGTAAAAAAGAAATTGCGTATCATGTCCAAATGTGAATGCATTTAATTCTAATTTGCTATGGTCATTTAGGGACTTGAGGCACAACATATTTAAAATGGTATTGTTCTCCTGTGTAAAGAGGCCCCTGTACATGGGTACAACTTGGGGAACTTGCAGTATTTAGTTATATGTTTGACTGCCATTTTGCTCAGTGCAGGGCAAAGGGTTTTGTCATAAGTGCCACAACAACTAATTTACCCCACCCCAACCACTGACTCCATAAAGCCAGTAGAGTATTGCAGGCCCTCTTGGGCCTCTTCCTGGACCCCTGGCTGGATTTCAGTGAAACTTGGCAGGAATCATCCGTACCAAGCCTAGTTGCGTATGATGTCGTGTTCCCCATTAAAGACTCCATATAGCCAGTAAAGCAATACAGGCCTTCTTGGGCCTCTTGTTTAGCTCTACTGGCCCAAGGCCAGCAGAGCTTATGGGATGGCGAGTTGTCCTTCGTCCGTTGTCGTCCGTTAACTTATGCCTTATGAACACTCTAGCACCTACATTTATTATATGATCTTTACCAAATTTTGCCAAATTGTTAATATTAATGAATGCTCGGGCAAGTTCGAAAACCAGCCAGATTGGATTATTTTCATCGGAGTTATGGCCCTTGATTTGCTGAAAAATGCCATATTTTGCCTCGTGAAAACTCTAGCACCTTTTTTTATTGTTTGATCTTTACCAAACTTGCGCAGATTGTTAATATCAATGAACAATCGGACCAGTTCGAAAACCAGCCTAATCAAGTTAGTTTCACTGGAGTTATGGACCTTGATTTGCTGAAAAATGCCATCTTTTGCCTTGTGAACACTCTGGGACCTTCATTTATTTGATCTTTACCAAACTTGCACAGATTGTTAATATCAATGAAATCTTGGACAGGTTCGAAACGAGCCAGGTCGGATAAGTAACACCAGAGTTATGGCCCTTGTTTAACTGAAAAATGCCATTTTCTGCCTTGTGGTCACCTAGCACATTCTATTTCAAAATCGACGGACTTTGGTGCAACCAAGAGTCCACCAAACCTGACAAACTCTTCCAAAAGTTCGTCAAATCCGACGAACTCTCCCAAGAGTGTGTCACCACGCAGAAAACTCCCGGGTTAGGGAAGCAGTCAAAAGGATCTGATGATCTGATTGTACTGCACAACAGATGTTGAGACTTATAGATGGATTTTGATGATCCAGCACATCTGGAACTCCCAAAGTCTCTAACGTCTCCAAGGTCTGCGAACCCCAAAGGCCGTAAACCCGTACTTCTGCCGTAGTAACATCAAAATCAAATAAGGTCATTCAATGGAACTGCCAAGGTTTAAAACCTAATTATAATGAAATCAGCTTACTTTTAAATAAACACAACCCTGTAGAATTTTGTCTTCAAAAAACTTTCTTGAAAATTAGTGATAAGATATCTTTTAAAAACTATTCATTATATAACTATACTGAAATGCAAAAGAAACGCAACACGTGAATTTTCGCTATAAAAATGCTGCTGTTAATCGAATGGTACATGGCTACGTAAGACTTTTCCTTTCGGAAAAAAATACTAAAATAACACATAATACAGCAAATAGTATTCCTTTAAAGTTTCATTAATGACAGAGTACGTGTTTGGCTCAAGCATGTGAGCAAACTGTTTGCAAACTCTTTACGTTTAATACAGTAATGAACTGGCTCAGTTTTTCAAAGAGAAACTTCAACATTCATGAATTTCTTTGTTACAATGTGTAGTGTTAAAACGTCTACAACATCACAGTTGCAACATCTGTTTTTACTAAAAACAACCTCTAGTTACATCTACTTTTCAGTCACTTCATACATTTTCATGGATTGTTATTACACTTGGCATACAATTCACACGTTATGATATGACAGGTCTCTGCATCAAAGGTTTTTGATTCTTCAGCCTAGGACAAAAGTATGGATCTTTTTTTGACTTTGAATTTAAATAAAAATAAGTGAGAGTATTCATCACCTTTAGTGATAGTTCTGGTTAATAAAATGTGCCATAGGAAAATAACCAATTACAATTAATAATCCTTATTTCTCTTACAGAGGGAACTGTTGGTGGCACCTGCACTTATGGTATCAGTGATTCATGTAGTGATCCAGAAGCCACCTGTTCAAGTGGTAACAAATGTGTATGCAACAATGGTTTCTATGACAACAATGGAGCTGCTATTAGAGGAGTCTGTACCACAAGTAAAAAAATAAATATTAAAATTAGAAATGGTCTGATCATTTGTGACACATGGCTATATTGGAACAGGAGAGGAATCATGTTTATATAAACTTTGTCCTAGTATAGATCTAGTTGAATTGTTTATGTCCTGCCATTAATGCTGGCACACAGTGTTAACCTTGTCTATTCGCCGCTCTGACTGTCTGACCTAATGAATTGGGTTTATGCGGCTAAAAGAACTACAGTATTAAACTTTCAATTTGTAAAAAAATGAATTGATAGGTAGATATATTTAGTAATGCTAATGCATTTCCCTGTATTTGTTCAAAACCCTAATGTATATGTTTCGTAATTAAGTAGTCAGAACTGATAATCTCTGGATTAATGAATTTTCATAATGTTGAAGTCATAAATAATAGAAAGGTAATTAAAAGAAATTAACCTAGACTGATTAACCTGAAAGTTTGTAAAGTTCTATGTCAAATCAATAATATCACAAAACATACAGTTTTTACAGTTTTACATTCCATCAGCTCTAAATCAGACGGCACTAAAGCAGGATATCTGTGTTCTGTGGACACATTTTCTAGTAGGCCCGTGTGGTTCCCGGGGGCCCCCGTTTGGTCACGGGGCAAAGAACAGGGCCACTGCAGATCCCTTTGGAGGGGTAGGCAGAGGGGTAGAATCCCCCCAAATTCATGTTCATTTTATCATTTTTTGTTCATGTTCATTAAAGGTCTTCATCATGATCCCTGCATTGTTTCAGGTGCTATCTCGCTCGCATCAAAAGAGCAGTGGCAGAAAAACAATAACGTGGCTCTAGCGTAAATGGAGTTTCTACGATAGAATTTGCAGCAACTCTGCAGTTCAGGGTGAGAAGGTTCTAGGTCCATTTTCCATATTTTATCTCAATGTACATGGAAGATGAGCCTGGCATGTTCATGCCTGTTAGGCGCCATATAACCTTTTCATGTGTTGGTGCGCCTTAAAACCCCAATTCAACATTTTCTAGTAATACATTGTGAAACTTTTAAGTATTGATTTCAAATCAGATGTGATATATATGAAAATAACCAATCACAACTAATTATGTCACAAAAATAATCCCTATTTCTCTTACAGAGGGAGCTGTTGGTGGCACCTGTACTTATGGTATCAGTGATTCGTGTAGTGATCAACAAGCCACCTGCTCAAGTGGTTACACATGTGTATGCAACAGTGGTTTCTATAACAAGAATGGAGTCTGTACTACAAGTAAGAAAAGTCAAATTGTGTCCGGTCAATAACTCTGGCATTCATGGACGGATTTTCAAATAACTGGGCACAATTGCTCACCACAACAAGACAATGTGTCGAGCACAAAATCCAGGTCTGTGGCCCCAGGGTCAAGGTCACACTAAGAGTTCAAAGGTCAAACTGATCTGGTCAATAACTTTTGCACGCCTGGACGGATTTTCAAATAACTTGGCACAAGTGCTCACCACAACCAAACGACATGTCGTGCACAAAATCAAGGTCCATGACTCCAAGGTCAAGGTCATACTTAGAGGTCAAAGGACACTTCTGGGGCATTTATCACTTAGTGATATTTCTTGTTTTAATATATTATTAAACCATGACATTTTTATTTGAAATTTTGATGTGTGACAGGAAATTGAGTATTTAACTATAACAACCCCTATTTCTCTTACAGAGGGAGATGTTGGTGGCACCTGCACGTATGGTATCAGTGATTCGTGTAGTGATCAACACGCCACCTGTTTAAATGGTAACACATGTTTATGTAACGGCGGTTACTATGACAACAATGGAGGTACAAGTGGAGGAGTCTGTACTACAAGTAAGAACAACCAGTTAAATTATAAATGTTCTGATAATCCCATACTATGGCAGAAGTGCATTTGTGACACATGACTCTATTGGAAAAGTCAGGCGCGTAGCCAGGCATACGCCCGTACGCCTCTTGGAAAAAAAGGAGAAAACATAGTGCCCCAAAAATGCAATAAAAACTGAAGCCTGACTAGGGTGAGACCCATCATTAGAAATTTATAAACATATAAATATCAAAGTTATCAAAACAGATGCCATAAAATGGAAATTTCAATCTAAGATATTCATTTTTCGCAACTATATAATTTATTTATCAATCAATAAAAGCCATCATTTTCAGCCCAAAATCGTCAAAAGCAACGTGCGGACGCTTAGGGCTTCATGGGGGCTTCGGGCCCCCCCTCCACCCCCCTGCGGACGCTTAGGGCTTCATGGGGGCTTCGGCCCCCCCCCCTTACCCCCCCCTTACCTCCCCCCCAAAGAACCACCCCTTGGACCCCAATATACGGGCGTATCCTCCAAAATGGCCTAGCTACGCCCCTGAAAGTAATGGCTGTGGCAGAGTTTTTTTAATATATTATCAAACCATGATGTTTTGATTTGAAATTTGATATGTTTTACAGAAAATTGAGTATTTAACTATAATAATCCCAATTCCTATTACAGAGGGCGTTGTTGGTGGCACCTGCACTTATGGTGTCAGTGATTCGTGTAGTGATCAACAAGCCACCTGCTCAAGTGGTAACAAATGTATAAGCAACAGTATTTTCTATGACAACAATGGAGCTACAAGTGGAGGAGTATGTACTACAAGTAAGAACATAAATAGTTACAAATGTTCTGATAATCCCCATACTATGGTGGAAGTGCATTTTTCTTACACAATTATGTTGGAATAGGAAATAAATTCTTAGTATATAAATTTGTGTCATATAGTTTATGCCATGGGCTGCTGTCCATCCGTCTGTCCATATGTTAACATTTTGTTGTCAACACTCTAGCATTTTTATTTTGCATCCGAACGTTATCAAACTTGGCCAGAGTCTCAATATCCATAATAGTCTGAAAACCACCAATGTCGGACAATAGACACCATTGGCCCTTGATTTAAAAAATGCTATATATTGACTTGTCAACACTCTAGCACCTTCATTTTTTGTCCGCATTTTACCAAACTTGGCAACAGTCATTATATCAGTGGAAATATCTTCCCCTTGTTAACACTCAAGCACTTTTGTTTTGCATCCGATCTTTATCTAACTTTTACAGACAAGTTTGAAAACCAGCTATATTAGATTAGTAACACCAGAGTTATGACCCTTGATTTATTGAAAAATGCCATAGTGTGCCTTTTGAACACTAGAGCCCATCCGTTTTTCATCTGATCTTTACCAAATATATACAGTAGTTGTGTATATATATAAGATCTCAGATGAGTTCTTGAATTAGCCAGATTGGAGTGTAAGTTATCGGTCCTTGAATTGGCAGAAATGCATAATTTTGCATTGTGGGCACTCTAGCCCCTCCATTTCTCATCTGATCTTAACCAAACTTACTCAGTAGTTATATATCCATACGAGTTGGCTGAGTTCTTGAACCAGCCATATTAAATTGATAATAGCTGAGTTATCTGTCCTTGAATTTGCAAAAAAGCATAATTTTGCCTTGTGGGCACTTCAGCTCTTCCATTTTCATCGAATCTTAACCAAACTTACACAAGCTAGGATGAATTTGAAAACAAGAAACGTGGAAATTCCACGAAAAACAGGTTTCCCATTTGAACTGCTATTACAGTACCGGTAAGATGAATATAAAGTAACAAAAGGCAAGTTTTATTCCAATATCTCATTCCCAGCTACAATTATTGAATGGAAAGTGTTTTTCTATTTTTAGCAACAATGACTTTGACCCCAGTGACCCCAAATGCAATCCAGACTTACTAAATTGATGCAAACTACATACACAGCAAATTTCATTCTAAATCTCATTCCTTACTTAAATTATTGAGCGAAAAGTATTTTCTTTTTTTAGTAACAGTGACCTTGACCATCTGACCCAAATGCAATCCCAAACTTTGTTTTTGATATAAGCTCTAAATCACCAATCCTTACAGTATCAGATAGCTGCCGTCATGTTCGTTCCTCCATAAGTCCGTCTGTCCCGTTTTCTTGTCTTCTTAACTCCGCCTACATTTCATCCGATGTTCACGAAACTTCATAGGAAGTATCAGTATGATGTCTAGTAAGGCATATTGTCGGGAGGTTCCAGTTGAATGATGTTTGGCTGAGTTATGGGACTTTGAAGATTTTCGAATGTAAACTTTGTCCGCTCAACTCCTACGTTTTTCATCCGATTTTCACGAACATCATGTAAGTTGTTCCATCTATAATATTTGTTTTTTACCGAAACTGAATGTTTGATTTTGGGCACAGACTGACTCTATACACCAAGACTAGAAATAGTTGATGCATGATAATACGTATCAAGTATATATTACAAAGTCTTGCTTAACTGAGCCAGCTTGCTTTGATCTTTCTTGGGGTCAAGGCTGTGATTCAATAGCCGAATGCCCCCACACAATATTAGCAGCATGCGGACTCAGCTTGAACCAGTTAGGCATTGCTCAACAAGGAAGGAGGAGGGAATGGATGGCGGCTAAGAGCCGATGAAATTGCCGACAGACACAGAATTTTTGGCGAGCTAATTAATGTCATGCCGGATCCAATCAAATTCCGAGTTCAAGTCATATGGTAAAATGTTAACAAAGTGTTTGTTTACAAGAAAGAAGCATGCGCAGAGACCAGAAAGAAATGTCAACAATAAAGCGAAAGTAGATAGTATATTCCGTTCCTGCATAAACTATGTTTATTACATAAACAACATATTATACTGAAACTTCATATTGGAATAGAAAGAACTACAGAATAAAATTGCAGTAAAATATTTAATTTTTGGCATAAACTTGACTCTATACACCCAGACTAGAATTAGTTGAATACATGATAATATGAATAAGTATATATTACAAAGTCCGGCGCAGCTGATCCAGCTTGCTTTGATCTTTCTTGAGGTCAAGGCTGTGATTCAATAACCGAATGCCCAAAAGACAGTTCGCACTTGTTCTTGCCCCCTACGGTTAAGTTGGAGACAAGTGCAGAGGTTCATCCCCAAGAAAGGTTAGATGGGTTCCTAACTGAGAAATACTGATGAACATGAATAATTAAGACTATAATAGTAGCAGATGGCACATGCATGCCTGTAAATGTAACGATGCAATTTGAATACAAGATATATAATTTGTATCTTAAAAACATATAAGGAAAGTCATAGTTGTATCAAACAATATTATCCGTGTTTATTTATATGTAAAGGTGTAGGATATTATGCACCCAATGTTCTTAAAAGTCAAATATTAAAATGTCATATGAAAACATGCATTAGTAAATGGACAGGTTTTACTGGATTTCAATAGTAATCATGTATAAACACTAAGTCAGGTTATTACTGGAAATCAGTAGTAATCATGTATAAGCACTAAGTCATATTTAACGTACATTATTAAATGAACAAGTTTTACTGGATTTCAATAGTAATCATGTATAAACCCTAAGGCGTATTTAACGTACATTAGTAAATGAACAAGTTTTACTGGATTTCAATAGTAATCATGTATAAGCACTTAGTCATATTTAACATACATTATTAAATGAACAAGTTTTACTGGATTTCAATAGTAATCATGTATAAACACTAAGGCGTATTTAACGTACATTAGTAAATGAACAAGTTTTACTGGATTTCAATAGTAATCATGTATAAACACTAAGGCGTATTTAACGTACATAAGTAAATGAACAAGGTTTACTGGATTTCAATAGTAATCATGTATAAGCACTAAGTCATATTTAACGTACATCAGTAAATGAACAAGTTTTACTGGATTTCAATAGTAATCATATATAAAGACTAAGGCGTATTTAACGTAGATTAGTAAATGAACAAGTTTTACTGGATTTCAATAGTAATCATGTATAAACACTAAGTCATATTTAACGTACATTAGTAAATGAACAAGTTTTACTGGATTTCAATAGTAATCATGTATAAACACTAAGTCATATTTAACGTACATTAGTAAATGAACAAGTTTTACTGGATTTCAATAGTAATCATGTATAAACACTAAGTCATATTTAACGTGCATTAGTAAATGAACAAGTTTTACTGGATTTCAATAGTAATCATGTATAAACACTAAGTCATATTTAAAATACATTAGTAAATGAACAAGTTTTACTGGATTTCAATAGACATCATGTATAAGCACTAAGTCATATTTAACGTACATTAGTAAATGAACAAGTTTTACTGGATTTCGATAGTAATCATGTATAAACACTAAGGCTATTTAACGTACATTAGTAAATGAACAAGTTTTACTGGATTTCAATAGTAATCATGTATAAGCACTTAGTCATATTTAACGTACATTATTAAATGAACAAGTTTTACTGGATTTCAATAGTAATCATGTATAAACACTAAGGCGTATTTAACGTACATTAGTAAATGAACAAGTTTTACTGGATTTCAATAGTAATCATGTATAAGCACTAAGTCATATTTAACGTACATTTGTAAATGAACAAGTTTTACTGGATTTCAATAGTAATCATGTATAAACACTAAGGCGTATTTAACGTAGATTAGTAAATGAACAAGTTTTACTGGATTTTAATAGTAATCATGTATAAACACTAAGGCGTATTTAACGTACATTAGTAAATGAACAAGTTTTCTGGATTTCAATAGTAATCATGTATAAGCACAGTCATATTTAACATACACTAGTAAACGTGAACAAGTTTTACTTGATTTCAATAGTAATCATGTATAAACACTAAGTCATATTTAACGTACATTAGTAAATGAACAAGTTTTAATGGTTCAGTAGTACTCATGTACAAACATTAAGTCATATTTAACATACATTAGTAAATGAACAAGTTTTAATGGTTCAGTAGTACTCATGTACAAACACTAAGTCATATTTAACGTACATTAGTAAATGAACAAGTTTTAATGGTTCAGTAGTACTCATGTACAAACACTAAGTCATATTTAACGTACATTAGTAAACGTGAACAAGTTTTACTGGATTTCAATAGTAATCATGTATAAACACTAAGTCATATTTAACGTACATTAGTAAACGTGAACAAGTTTTACTGGATTTCAATAGTAATCATGTATAAACACTAAGTCATAGTTAACGTACATTAGTAAATGAAAAGTTTTAATGGTTCAGTAGTACTCATGTACACACACTAAGTCATATTTAACGTACATCAGTAAATGAACAAGTTTTAAATGGTTCAGTAGTACTCATGTACAAACACTAAGTCATATTTAATGTACATTAGTAAATGAACAAGTTTTAATGGTTCAGTAGTACTCATGTACAAATACTAAGTCATATTTAATGTACATTAGTAAATGAACAAGTTTTACTGGATTTCAATAGTAATCATGTATAAACACTAAGTCATATTTAACGTACATAAGTAAATGTGAACAAGTTTTACTGGATTTCAATAGTAATCATGTATAAACACTAGTTGAATAGTATAATACTACCGAGTAAGCCTGTTTGAAAGAGATTGCTTAACTATAATGGAAACAAAATGTGTAGAAACCAGGTCAAGCATAATAACAATTGTTCTGAATAAGCAAGTGGTTGGTTTACACAATAATATAGCTGAAAAATACAGTTAATGCACAACCCTACATAGTCAGACTGTGGCAGCAAGGAATTGCATGCACAAGCGTCTATGATGGCAGACAGCTGGCAATGGATGCATTGGCCTACGATGGCAGGTAGCAGGCTCTGGATGCAGGAGTCTACTATGGCAGACAATGGGTCACGGATGTATTAGACTATGATGGCAGGTATGGGCAATGGTTGCCGCCCACAATGGCAGACTGTGGGCTACAGATCCAATGGCCTTTGACAGCAGCACAAGCTATCGATGCACGAGTCTACAATGGCAGACCATAGGCCAAAAACAATGTATTAGCTTACAATGGCGGGCCCTGGCTATTTCCCATAGATACCATTCAACAGGCAATGGATGCAAATCAATGATGGCAGCCAATATGCAACATGATGTCTAGTTGATCCTAGCAAAGATTCACGTTGCTGTGAACTTCAAGATGGCCACCAAAGCTAAAAATAGATTTTTAAAAAACAAGTTTGTAGGGACTACTTTTTGAAAAATATAAGTGATATTGATATGGGACTTTTTTCTAAAATGATTAGGACGACATTTTGTGCATGGCAGTATGTTCCAAAAGCGTGGCGGCCCGCCATTGTATATGTGCTCTTGGAGACCCCTGGCAATGTATGTAATATGTTTGTTCCATTTAATGTCCATTCAATAAATTGCATAGATAGGTTTTTAACTCAACACCCATGTCTGAATCTACAAAGTCAAGGCCATACATATGAAAACATACTGCGCCAGGGGATATTGCTGTCCCTCCGATTGCTCCTTGTTTTTTTCTTTAATTGCTCATGGATATATCTGTACTACCATACTTTTTCATAGAGTGCTTGTATGCAGAGAGATTCCATTTTCTCTGATTGTATATCAGGTGTATAATTTGTTATTCTCTGAAATAGCGAATAGACAAGCTGCGCTGTTCCCCGACAGGTCTTGTAATATGGTACAAACACCGAACGTGACCTTATATATTTGACAAGCATTCACTAAAACTCTGGAGAGCAAACTTATGAAACTTTCTCAGTTAAATAAAGCATTATTTTATATTTTAAAAAATTGATCGATTTGCCAAAAGCTTTAAGATAACATACACCAATACATTATGTATATAGATCAATGTCAACAGTTATTAAAAATTAGATAGATGTATAGATTTGATTCAGTTGAAAAACAATTTTTAGGGAATTGCTGCTTTGTTGACCTTTTCATTTTATTACATGTTTAACAATGCACGTAAACTTTTCTTCCAGAGGTCAGCCTTGGTACTTCCTGTCCACGATCAGATGCCTGTAGTACACTGAATGCTGAGTGCAGCAATTCTAATGGAGGTGGTACATGTGTGTGCTCATCCAACTTCTATGATGATAATAGAATTGGTCAGATTATAGGAACTTGTGTCTCAAGTGAGTTATTGGTTGAGTAACAAACTTTATGTTTGTCCTAACAATGGTATCCATTATAGAGTACACCAGGTAACTTGTATGAAATTTTCACAAATTGTTATAGAAAAGTCTACAGAACACAAAAGGCATTTAACATATTATATTATGTACCAGGAATATTCTTGTTTATGCGCACGTTGTCCGTCATCATCATTCATTAGCTAATTGTTGTGGATGCAGAATGCGGGTTCCGATTTTCACAATATTTGATGAGGATTTTGTTTCTTTAAGACCTTGAAACAGTTGGCCAATGATCAATATTGACAAGTATGTTTCAGTTATTGCATATGATTATTATAGGCACATTTCAGCTCATGAACATGATAGCTTTATTAAGTGTTTTCCCATTTTCACTGAATTTGATTTGAAGGTTTGTTTCATTAAGCTCATGAATAAATTCGACAATGATATATAAGAGATATATATGTCATTGAATTATTGCCCTTGATTTTTGGAAAATAAGCAAATTTCAGTTTTAGATCTTCAATAATTATACCCCCGCAAACGAAGAGGGGGTATATACACAGGTACTAAATATTGACTAGCACATTTTGGAGATATACAAAAACGAGAGTCAATGACACTTCCGAGGTAGTGACAAGGATTAAAATGACAAAATAAAGATGAGTTCAGCTCATCGTTTTTCATAATATCATTAATCCAACGATTTATTTCAAACTTTTCTTATCACTTCTCTCGCAAACAACTGCTACAGTTTTTGCCTCTACTGTCTGAGGAAAAAAGGACTAATGCGGTGATATGTTGACCATCATCCATCCAATCGTCCCTTAGCTTCTTGATGTTAGTGCTCTAGCATCTTCATATTGCATCCATCTTCATATTGCATCCGCCCCGTGTGGTTCCCGGGTGCCCCCGTTTGGTCACGGGGCAAAGAATAGGGCCACTGCAGATTCCTTTGGAGGGGAAGGCAGAGGAGTAGAATCCCCCCAAATTCAGGTTCATTTTATCATTTTTTGTTCATGTTCATTAAAGGTCTTCATCATGATCCCTGCATTGTTTCAGGTGATATTTCTCTCGCATAAAAAGAGCAGTGGCAGAAAAACAATAAACGTGGCTCCAGCGTAAATTGAGTTTCTACGATAGAGTTTGCAGTAACTCTGCAGTTCAGGGTGAGAAGGTTCTAGGCCCATTTTCCATATTTTATCTCGATGGAAGATGAGCCTGGCATGTTCATGCCTGTTAGGCGCCACATAACATTTTCTTTGGTTAGTGCGCCTTAAAACCCAATTCAATTCAATTCATATTGCATCCAATCTTTACCAAACTTGGCCAGTCTTAATATCGAAAACAGCTTGGTCGTTTTCTTTTTTATCGAAAAAAGATTGGACAATTTCTAAAACTACCTATATCGGATAATAAATATCAGAGGTATGACCCTAAATTTAATGAAAAATGCTATACTTGTCAAAACTCTAGCACCTTCATTTTGGTGTCGGCTGCGTAGCATGGCAGACACTTAGGAATCACCTTGTCCATTATCCATTGTCGTCTATAAGTCACATTTTTTTGACTTAACAATCACAGCAAAACATTAATAAATCTTTGCACAAGCTGTCGCTTAAAACAACTTTTTAAAATATTTTTTGAATAATTGAGCATGCTTTCTCTGACATTTTTAGCTTGACTATTCGAAGAATAAGAGAGCTTATTTAATCACCCCGGGGTCGGCGTCGGCGGTGGCGTCGGCGTCGGCGTCCCACATTAAGGTTTGCATGTAAGCTGTGTTTACAAGTCTATATATCTTACATTTCTTATCCTAGCACAACCAAATTTGTTCATGGGCTTCCTTATAGCATTATCTTAAGGGCTGCATAAGCAATTTTGGTTCCTGTAACCCATGGGCTCCCATGGTGGAACCCAAATTATGATAGCCCATAAAATGTGCCCCATTTCACATCAAATTTTGCATGTAAGCTGTGTTTACAAGTGTATATCTCTTACAATTCTTACCCTAGCACAACTAAATTTGGCCATTAGCTTCCTTATAGCATTCTCGTAAGGGCTGCTTAAGTAATTTTGGTTCCTGTAACCCCTGGGCTCCCATGGAACCCAAATTCTGATAGCCCTTAAAATATGTCTGTTTCATATCAAATTACAGGTCTATATCTCTTACATTTCTTGTCCTAGCTGAACTAAATTTTAGAAAAAAAAAGTCCTTATAGTATGCTGTAAAGGGCTGGATAAGTAATTTTGTCTTCTGCAAATTCTGGGCTCCCATGGAACCCGAATTGTGATGGCCCATAAAATGTGCAATAAAGGCAGATCTAGGTTTGCATGTAAGCATGTATATATCTATAATTTTGGTTTGGGATTTGTTATAGCATTATGCATCTTATTACTTCACCCATATTGGGGCATGAGCTCCCTCCTCCCCACCTACCCCACCAACCCCCCGCCCGCACTCCCCTCCACACCTGTTTTTATTATTATTATTTTTTTTTTTTTACATATTTCTGTGTTGTTTTAGTCAATTCTTACACATATATGTTGCAACTCTCCCTGCACTGCCCCCCCCCCCACCCCAATCCCCTGCCTCTCACCCCCTCCACCCCAACCCAAAATTGAAACTTTTTGTTTTTTACATATTTGTTTGTTGTTTTAGTCAATTCTTACACATATATGTTGCCCCCTCCCCCACAACAATACACGCCCGCCTCTCACCCCCGCTCCACCCCCCCACTTGATTTTTTTTTCTTCATATTTCTGTGTTGTTTTAGCCAATTATTACACATATATGTTGCAACCCTCCCCGCCCCCACCCCACATCCCCCATGCCTCTCACCCCCTCGCCCCCCCCTACACTTGAAACTTTTTTTTACATATTTCTTTGTTGTTTTAGTCAATTCTTACACATATATGTCGCCACCTCCCCCGCCCCAAACCCACTTCCGCCTCTCCCCCCCCGCTCCCCCCCACAACCCACCCCCACTTGAAACTTTTTTTTTTACATATTTCTGTGTTGCTTTTGCCAATTCTTACACATATGTTGCCCCCTCCCCTCCCCGCCCCCCTACCCCCACCCCACAACCGCCTGTCATCCCCCCCACTTATTTTTTTTTTTTTTACATATTTCTTTGTTGTTTTAGTCAATTCTTACACATATATTTTGGCCCCTCCCCCCACCAACCCACTCCCGCCTCTCACCTCCGCTACCCCCCCAACCCCCCCCCCCCCCAAACCCTATTTGAAACTCTTATTTTTTTATTTTTTTACATATTTCTTTGTTGTTTTAGTCAATTCTTACACATATATGTTGGCCCCTCCATCCCCCCCCCCCACCAACCCATTCTTGCCTGTCACCTCCGCTGCTCCCCCACCCCACCCCACTTGAAACTCTTATTTTTTATTTTTTTTACATATTTCTGTGTTGCTTTAGTCAATTCTTAAACATGTTGCCCCTTCACCCCCGCCTCCCCTCCCCTGCCACTCCCAACACCGACACCCCATCCCCACCCCCCCCCCCCGCCCCAACCACAGACTCGAAACTTTTTTTTTTTTTTTTTACATATTTCTTTTTTTTTTGTCAATTCTTACACATAGCTTCTTACACATAATGTTGCTTCCTCCCCACAGCCCCCTGCTTCTCTCCCCGCCCCCCTCCCCCACCCCACCCCCACACACACTCGAAACTCTCTTTTTTTTTTATCATATTTCTGTGTTGTTTTGGTCAATTTCTTACACATACCTCTGTTGCCCCCCCCCCATTATGCATCTTATTCATACTTCACTCATATTGCAAATTGAGGCATGGGTTCGCTCCTCACTCCCAGCCCCCATTCCCCCCATGCCCCCAACACACCTCCACCCCACCCCCACGCTCAAAACGAATATTTTTATTTATTGTTTATTGTTTTTTTTACATATATCTGTGTTGTTTTGGTAATTTCTTATGCATAGCTTCTAACACATATATGTTGCCCCCTCCACCCGCCTCCCACACACTACTACCCCTCCCCCCACCCCCCACCCCCCCAACACACACACACTCGAAACTTTTTTTTTTTTTTTTACATATTAATTTCTGTGTTTTTGTCAATTCTTACCCAAAAATCGAATAGTCGAGCTGCGCTGTTCTCTGACAGCTCTTGTTTTTTAAGTAATGAATACGTTCTGGTAACTGTTTGATCATTCCTGTGTTATATGACTAAACATGCATTTAATATGTTAAGATAATTATTTTATGTTTTTTACAGAGGTCAACCTTGGATCCCAGTGCCCCATGCCAGATGCCTGTATTACCAACTATGCTGTATGTACTGGCTCTGTTTGTAAGTGCAGTGATGCCTACTATGATGACAACACAGATCAGTCTTCTGGTGGATCCTGTATATCAAGTAAACTTTATTATTATTTTGTTTGTTGGGTATCGGTCTTGTCACAGCTGTTGATATTTGCCATGTTAAATATCATTTAATACTTTTGCAACTTATGTACATTATGGAATGTGGTAAAATATACACTGATGACTTTTGAAGGTATTCACTTCACTGGTATTAAAAAACAGCAATTTTACCATGAACAAAATAATGTCACCACAGTTAAGTGCATGAACAAAATAATGTCACCACAGTTAAGTGCATGTTCGCATTTTTAAACGCTTAAATGTTTTTTATGACCATCATGTTGAGTGTTAATTTCAATATTTGTCTATATGACTTCAATAGGAAGTTTCAAATCCTATATTAACTCTTTATGAAGCGTTTCCTTGTTTCCCAAATAGGAAAATTTAATTGTAGGTATTGTTTTGTTCGGAAGAGGACGTAAAATACACAACGTTGTCTATTATGCATACCCTGGTAATATTCATGATTGACTTTGTTAAGGTTCCTGATTGTCATTCCCCTCTGATTGTTTAGAAAGACATATGTGTGTCTGAATAATATATAAATATACAGAAATAACTGATTCATGGCTAATGTATGTTTTCAGAAAGACCACTGAATGCGTATTGTGCCAATAGGCAATACAATAATGCCCAGTGTAGTGACACGAATGCTCTATGTAGCAATATTACTGACAAGTGTGAGTGCAAGAAAGGATATCATGAAGAAAATAATGTCTGTGCGCCAAGTAAGTATTCCAATTTGTATTATGCGTTAGTACATACATACTGTTAATTTATCAGTAGTTGTGTTAATTAATCTGTATAAGTTATCTTTCACACAACAGAAACAATAACAATAGGTTGTCTACTTTATATCTGTTGTGATCA
>JAWPHD010018122.1:0-41344 GCA_037043455.1 Cyrtodaria siliqua | reverse complement strand
AACAATGCGTTCCACCGTAAGTTTTTCATATGTATACGTACTTTCAACAGATATGCACAAGTCAGAAATGAAACGGGCACTCTATGGCACGCAGAATGATACTTGTTGACATTTCATTGCCAAGGGACGTAATACGTGTACGGGAAAATAGGACAAACAGAGATAACTTAGATTTTTACGCGATCTGATAGTACATATGATTATTATTCATAATAGTAATACGTAAAGAATATGTACAATATTATCTGGCTTGTTGTTATGATTGTTAATATGACTATTGTTATAATTATTGCAGCAAACCTGTATCAAGACACAACGTTAATCGCTTCTCAAGTGAGCCCAGAAGTTGCATGTACAAGCCATGACAAGCCAACAATGCGTTCCACCGTAAGTTTTTCATATGTATACGTACTTTCAACAGATATGCACAAGTCAGAAATGAAACGTGCACTCTATGGCACGCAGAATGATACTTGTTGACATTTCATTGCCAAGGGACGTAATACGTGTACGGGAAAATAGGACAAACAGAGATAACTTAGATTTTTACGCGATCTGATAGTACATATGATTATTATTCATAATAGTAATACGTAAAGAATATGTACAATATTATCTGGCTTGTTGTTATGATTGTTAATATGACTATTGTTATAATTATTGCAGCAAACTTACATCAAGACACAACGTTAATCGCTTCTCAAGTGAGCCCAGAAGTTGCATGTACAAGCCATGACAAGCCAACAATGCGTTCCACCGTAAGTTTTTCATATGTATACGTACTTTCAACAGATATGCACAAGTCAGAAATGAAACGGGCACTCTATGGCACGCAGAATGATACTTGTTGACATTTCATTGCCAAGGGACGTAATACGTGTACGGGAAAATAGGACAAACAGAGATAACTTAGATTTTTACGCGATCTGATAGTACATATGATTATTATTCATAATAGTAATACGTATAGAATATGTACAATATTATCTGGCTTGTTGTTATGATTGTTAATATGACTATTGTTATAATTATTGCAGCAAACCTGTATCAAGACACAACGTTAATCGCTTCTCAAGTGAGCCCAGAAGTTGCATGTACAAGCCATGACAAGCCAACAATGCGTTCCACCGTAAGTTTTTCATATGTATACGCACTTTCAACAGATATGCACAAGTCAGAAATGAAACGGGCACTCTATGGCACGCAGAATGATACTTGTTGACATTTCATTGCCAAGGGACGTAATACGTGTACGGGAAAATAGGACAAACAGAGATAACTTAGATTTTTACGCGATCTGATATTACATATGATTATTATTCATAATAGTAATACGTAAAGAATATGTACACTATTATCTGGCTTGTTGTTATGATTGTTAATATGACTATTGTTATAATTATTGCAGCAAACCTGTATCAAGACACAACGTTAATCGCTTCGCAAGTGAGCCCAGAAGTAGCATGTACAAGCCATGACAAGCCAACAATGCGTTCCACCGTAAGTTTTTCATATGTAAAATTGCCAGGATACATAGATTTGTCTGGAACATTAGTTTATGTATACATAAGTGACGGAAAGTGGCCCTATACAGTATAGACACAATATAAACGGCTTTCACCAGCCAGGCTGAAACGTCAGATTAAGAGTAACCAACTCGTAATTCCTTTTATCATGCAGATATGCACTTTTCTGCCAAATAAAGGGGTGACCTATTAATTTCTGCTTTAATTAGGCACTGGCCAATAAAGCAAATCAATGCGGAATCCCTCGGCGTTTATTGTACGTGGCGTTATCTGACATCATGCAGGTAACTTTGCCTGACGTCATAAAACAAATAAACAAGAGGCCCAAGAGGGTCTGTGGACGCTCTACTGGCTAACATGGCTCTTATAACATCAATGAAGCGAGAAACTGCCATTTACGTTTTTTGGAAAGTTTTGGGCAAAATACAGCTTTTCAACTAAATCAAGGGCCATAACTAAAGAATCTGGTAAAGTTTGGTAAAGATCTGATGAAAAATGAAGGCCATACCGTATTAATGAGGCAAAATATAGCATTTTTAACTAAATCTAGAGCCATAACTCCCCTGTTACTGGTCCGACTGGTCCAACATAGAGCTAAAAAAAAATGTAAAAAAAAATCTTTTTTTTTTTTTTTAAAGGGACACTGTCAGTAACTTTTAGCTTATAAAACACAATAATTATGTTCGCAAACATTACACACTAAACATTATTGAATATTTACTAATTAAAAGCAAGATTGTTTAACGGAATTCAATCGCGGTACAAAAAAAAGTCAATCCGCTTTGTGCGTTTGAACTCGTAGCCCAAACTAAAATTACACTCGCCGTAATAATAACGTGCGTGAGCGTAAAGCGGACGACAACGCTCCCGTCTGAGCTAAGCGGGCTATACATATTTTGCTATACATACTGCGGTGAAAACCTAATGCGCTAATGGAAGTCACGTGATCGCAGAAAAGATAAATATTGTGGGTCCCACTTTATTTACATATAATAATTAAAACTTTTTTTTTCAAACTCACGAAGTTATTCCTACATACTTCTTAGTGTCTATCCTCATGTTTTCATGTATACATTTCACTGAATAAAAGTCAGCCAGTTATTTGATAATGCTCAATATCTGCTTACTTACGGACAGTGTCCCTTTAAAAAATGTAAAAAAAAAATGTAAAAAAAATTCAAATTGAATTGAATTGGGGTTTTAAGGTGCACCAACACATGAAAAGGTTATATGGCGCCTAAAAGGCATGAACATGCCAGGCTCATCTTCCATGTACATCGAGATAAAATATGGAAAATGGGCCTAGAATCTTCTCACCCTGAACTGCAGAGTTGCTGCAAATTCTATCGTAGAAACTCCATTTACGCTGGAGCCACGTTATTGTTTTTCTGCCACTGCTCTTTTGATGCGAGCGAGATAGCACCTGAAACAATGCAGGGATCATGATGAAGACCTTTAATGAACATGAACAAAAAATGATAAAATGAACATGAATTTGGGGGGATTCTACCCCTCTGCCTACCCCTCCAAAGGGATCTGCAGTGGCCGTATTCTTTGCCCCGTGACCAAACAAAAATTCAAATAATAATATAAAAAGAAGAAAGTCATAAAATCTGGTAAAGTTTGGCAAAGATCAGATGCAAAATGAAGGCCCTATCGTAAGACGAGGCAAATTATAGCATTTTTAACAAAATCAAGGGCCATAACTCCGCTGTTACTGGTCCGATCTGTCTCGTTTTAGAACTTGACCGAGCTTTTATTGACATCGACAATCTGATCAAGTTTGGTAAAGATCGGATAAAAAATCGTCTTAACAAAGCAAAATATAGCATTTTGAACTAAATCAAGGGCCATAACTCCGCTGTTACTGGTCCGATATGAATGGTTTTCGAACTTGTCCGAGCTTTCATTGATATTAACAATCTGATATAGATTGGTAAAGATCGGATGAACAATGAAGCCCATATCGTCTTAACTAGGCAAAATATAGCATTTTTAACTAAATCAAGGGCAATAACTCCACTGTTAATGGTCCGATCTAGCTGGTTTTCGAACTTGTCCGAGCTTTCAATTAATATTAACAATCTTTGCAAGTTTGGTTAAGATCAAATAATAAATGAAGGTGCTAGAGTGTTCACAAGGCTTAATATGGCATTTTTCAGCAAAACAAGGGCCATAACTCCGGTGAAATTATTCCGATCTGGCTGGTTTTCGAACTTGTCCGAGCTTTCATTGATATAAAGACACTGGCAAAGTTTCGAAAAAATTTGATTAATAATGAAGGCCCTAGAATGTTCACAAGGCAAAAGTTAACGGACGACGGACGACCGACGGACAACACACCATCCCATAAGCTCTGCTGGCCTTTGGCCAGTCGAGCTTAAAACAACAACATGGCGACGTCCTCTATAAGCGTACCATTCTGAGAAATAGGTAATAATAGTAATTCATACAGAAAATGTGGATAATCTACATGATAAATAGAATATTATGTCAGTGCCTTTTACTATCAAGTTTATTAGGCTTGGCACGAAAACAAAGAATGGCTCGGAAGAGCCTCGCCATTCTTCGTTTTCTGAGCCTCGCCTAATAAACTTGATAGTAAAAGGCACTGACATAATATTCTCTATTTAAGCATATTCAATCTCAGGTATTTTATGTACTGTAAACCTATACTCTTAATCGGCACCTATACATCCTTTATTTACCTAACCACCTAGATAGGTTTTGTATAAAGTTATTTTGTAGTTTATTTTTTCCGTTACTTGGCAGGTTATAATTAGTACCTTTAATATGTGATATATATGCTATCCATATATGGTGTCCATCTATTTTGTTATGTCTAAAATATGTTTTGTATAATAAAAGATATTCACACTTGTCCATTCATTAATTTGCTATGTCAAAACTATTATCTGTGAGATTTAGGGTACTAGTATATGTACATGATGTCCATTTATTTTCCATAAACTGTAATGTCAAACTATTAGCTGCATGACTTAGGGTATCTACATGATGTCCATTTATTTGCCATAAACTGTAATGTCAAAACTATTATCTGTGTGATTTAGGGTACTAGTATATGTACATGATGTCCATTTATTTGCCATAAACTGTAATGTCAAACTATTATCTGCATGACTTAGGGTATCTACATGATGTCCATTTATTTGCCATAAACTGTAATGTCAAAACTATTATCTGTGAGACTTAGGGTATCTGTACATGGTGTCCATTAATTTGCTATAAACTGTAATTGTCAAAACTGTTATCTGTGAAACTTAGGGTATCTGTACATGATGCCCATTTATTTGCCATAAACTGTAATGTCAAAACTATTATCTGTGAGACTTAGGGTATCTGTACATGATGTCCATTTATTTGCCATAAACTGTAATGTCAAAACTATTATCTGCGAGATTTAGGGTATCTGTACATTTTGTCATTAATTCCCCACACACTGCAATGTTCTTCTGCCATTTACATACTTTTGGACACACTGGCCAGGTGAACTTATTTGATGGCACATTGTCTGTCAATGCCTGCTGTTCTTTGTAAACTGTGGGGTGTAGGATATCTATATAGCAGGTCCATCCATTTGTAATAGATTGTATGATGCACACAGCTTTATATTGTCTGTTATGTGACAACCTTTTCTAAAGGGCACACTTCTGATGGAGACGGACCCCTTTCAGTTTTCATCCCAGGTAGAACTGAGTAATAATTATGTACCTCCAATCAAAACTTTTTTATTTAGGCTGTATAGGCTTAGTAGAACAAACATAGTAAAAAATCTTAAATAAATATAACGAATACATGTATCTATTTTTTTTAGCTCTACTGATCATCAGAGCATATGCCGTGGTGCGTTGTCCGTCTGTCCATAAACTTTTTTTTGTAGCAACTACTCATGTGAAACTACTGGATGGATTTTCATGAAACTTTACAGGACTGTTGCCCTTGATGTCTAGTTGATCCTAGCAAAAATTCACATTGATGCAAAATTCAAGATGGCCACCAAAGCTAAAAATAGATTTTTAAAAAACAAGTTTGTAGCGACTACTTCTTGAAAACTATAAGTGATATTGATATGGGACTTTTTCTAAAATGATCAGCATGACATGATGTTGATCCTTGTTGAAAACTATTGTGATTCGACATTAAACATGGCCGCCAGTGGCCATCTTTGTTTACATAGAGTTATATAATAAAAAATTGTAGTTACTATTCCTCTGAAACTGCTTGACTGATTTTCACGAAACCTCACCGGAATGTTGCTTTTCATGTCTAGTTGATCCTAGAAAATTTCAGGTTGACAGCAAATTCAAGATGGATGCCACGGCTAAAAATAGATTTTAAAAAAAGAAAGTTTTTAGCGATTACTTCTTGAAAACTATAAGTGATATTGATATGGGACTTTATCTAAAATTATCAGCATGACATGATGTTGGTCCTTGTCGAAAATTATTTTGGTTTGACAGTAAACATGGCCGCCAGTGGCCATCTTTATATACATGGAGTTATATGATAAAAACTTATAGCGACTACTCCCCCGAAACTACTTGAAGGAGCTCAGTTCAATAATATTATAAAAACTTGTAGCAACTACTCCCCCGAAACTACTTGAAGGATTTTCATGAAACTTAACAGACTTGTTGCTATTGAAGTCTAGTTAATCCTAGCAAAATTTCAGGTCGGCCGGAAATTCACAGGAATGCTGATCTAGCTATCAAAAACCTATCAGTAGAGCTTCAAGATCATTGGACTCTTGTTTCATAAAGAGAATTCAAAATAAATAAATGTACATTAATATAAAAGTGACGAGATATTCACCTTTGTGGGAGGAAAATAGAACAGCTTGGAGATTAAGGGAGGAAAAGAAACTGAAACAGCCTAATGATGGTTTAATGGATTTACATGAACTAATTAGTGGTTTAAGGGAGGAACATGAACATCTTGATGGTTTAAGAGAGGAACATGCAACAGCTGAGCAGTTTAAGGGAGGAATATGGACCAAATTGGTGGTTTAAGGGAGGAAAATGGAACAGTTTGGTGGTTTAAGGGAGGAAAATGGAACAGCTTGGCAGTGTAAGGGAGGATTATGGACCAAATTGGTGGTTTAAGGGAGGAAAATGGAACAGTTTGGTGGTTTAAGGGAGGAACATGGAACAACTTGGTGGTTTAATGGAGGAACATAAACTAATTGGTGGTTTAAGGGAGGAACATGCAACAGCTTTGTGGTTTAAGCAAATTGCAACAGCTTGGCAGTTTAAGGGAGGAAAATGGAACAAATTGTGGTTTAAGGGGGAACATGCAACAGCTTGGCAGTTTAAGGGAGGAACATAGAACACATTTGTGGTTTAAGGCTGGAAAATGGACATGTTTGTTCATTTAAGGGAGGAAAATGGAACTGTTTGGTGGTTTAAGGGAGGAACATGGAACAGATTGGTGGTTTAAGGGAGGAACAGCTTGATGGTTTAATGGAGGAACATGAACTAAAGGGTGGTTTAAGGGAGGAACATGCAACAGCTTGGCAGTGGAACAAATTGGTGGTTTAAGGGAGAAAATGGAACTGTTTGGTGGTTTAGGGTGGAACATGGAACTGCTTGGAATGGCAGTTTAAGGGAGGAACATGAAACTGCTTGGTGGTTTAAGGTAGTACATTTGAACTGCTTGGTGGTTTAAGGGAGGTACATGGTACTAATTGGTGGTGTAAAGGAGGGAAATGGAACTGCTTTGTGGTGAAGGGAGGAACATGGAACAGCTTATTGGTTTAAGGGAGGAACATGGAACAGCTTTGTGATTTAAGGGGGAACATGTAACAGCATGGTGGTTTAAGGGATGAACTTGGAACTGAACTATTACATATGCTTTATATTAGATACACTATTAAACATAATTTCTTATGTAATAAAAGGTCATATCCTTGATTCGACATCACCTAGGCTGAATATTAAAGAAGAAGCCTCAATCACCCAGATTACTAGGTCGGGGATTTAAGTTAAAGCATCCTGATTACTGACCGTTTGTAGGTTACCCTATAACACCAGCAGGGATATGACGATGCATAACAACTACTGCTGTACGACTCCCGTCAGATATCACACGTTATCTTCATTTAAGAAGATATAGACTTAGTACATGGTAAAGATTGCTATCGTGTGCATAAAGTTGACATATTGTCTTTAAAATCATAATTTATATAGGTGTGTGGATTATACTTTGGAGAAACACATTTCAGGTATTTTTTCATTTTATGTAGATGATGATCACGTTTTCGAAAAAACACATAATTAATTTACATAAGGGTATATCCCATAGATGCATAGTTCTGTACAACAAATATACTTGCATCAGCAGGAGTTTTAAATTGTAATTTTAGTTCAATTTAGTGTATATTTAAAAATAAAACAAAAGCATGATCTTAACTTGATCATTTTAAATAGGATTTTAATTCCCGAAATGTAACGAAGGAAAATGGCATTAACGAGAATCTGGTTTTCCTTGTAAATGTATGACTTTTATCATTAATCCAAATCATTAATCCATTAAACTTACCAAGGTGGCTTGAGTTATTCATTATCTTGATAAATGTGTGTCAAGGTACATATGTACATATATACGCCTTCATACTATATTTGGTACTGTGAGATTGAGGGATTATTTAATCAAAGGTTTGGAGTCGCGATGGGAGGGGATGTGGGTTGGTGGGGTTGTGGCTGGGGGAACACTTGGTTTGGTGTTTAACGTAAGAAATACTTGTGGGCCTAACTGCGGTCACCAGTTGGTCTGAATGTGTTCAGTTCATGAAACTGTGAACTGGAAGTGCTTGGTTTGCCAGTTATTTTAGGCTGTGTAGTTCACAATTGTTTAGATTCTGGAAAGTAATCTAAGATCTTTATACTTTCTGAAAAAAAAAAACAATTTCAAAATGCTCATATTCTTGGGATGGAGTTTCGTGGTGTAATTTTTCATTATTTGTTATTTTTTATTTTATAGATAATCATTAAATTTTGAACCAAATAATAGGAACATATATCAATTGAATTGAATAGTACTGTAACAGCTCATCAACACATTATTTCACGTTATTCAGAGCCGCTCCCAGAGAAAGAGTGAGGGGAACAGTAAAATCTCGGATCACGCTGTTCTTGTAGTAACATTTCTCTGGTTCTTGTACATCTCTGGTTCTTGTACATCTCTGGTTCTTGTACATTTGATCCCCGTGTGGTTGCCGGGGTAGAATACAACCACTGCAAATCCCGCTAGAGGCGGAGGGGTAGGACCCCACTTTTTGTTCATTTTGTAATTTTTTTATCATGCTCATTCAAGGTTTTCATGAGGACACCGCATATGCAAATGTGGAAACGTGGCTCCATCGTAAATGGAGTGTCTACAATAGAATTTGCAGCAACTCTGCCATATAACCTTTCTTGTGTTGGTGCGCCGTTACACCCCAATTCAGTTGTACATTTGCCCGTGGGTAGATTCAAGTACATGGGACTGCTGGGTTAATGCTTCCTGATGACACATTATTGTATTTCAAGTTTGAAGACATAATTTAAAACCACCATTATTGAATATTGGACAGTCAGATTTTTCTTTTTCATTGGCAAATGCTTTTAAGGGCTATTGGTTGGTCATCTCCGAAAAAAAAGGATCCAAAATGGATGAATATGGTCAAGTGAAATTTTCAACCAAATGCATAGTTTAGGCATGAGCAATGTCAACCATATAGTTGATGACGGTAAGTCAACACTCTTGAAGTGGACATAATATCATAAATATTACTCATACGGCAGAAATTTAACTCAAAAGATTTTTTTTTATGTCAAATAAATTGGTCCATAGAATAGACCATTTATCCAGCGAGAACAGACGAGACATCATTTCCAAAAAAATTAGCCATTTTATCACGTCATCCAAATTTCAAAGTACACCATGATACAACTGAAATATGTGCAATGTCTCCATACTTATAGCATTGGGTATATTTTTAAACCACAATCCATTGAAAGAATGTTTGCTTTTTTACAATGGTGTACTTTGAAATTTAGATGATGTTATAAAAAGGCTTATTATATTTAGAAATTAAGTTTCGTCTGCTACTTCCGATAACATTTTTTATATGTCGTGTTGGAATTCCCCGGATACCCGTGACAGATTCTTAAAAACAAAACAACTTCGAGTAAAATTGCATCAAACTTACTGGATATAAACGGCAACATTTCTGCCATGTAAGTATTCTTCCTAATGTTCACATCAAAAGTGTTGAATAACTGTCATGTACTGTATGGCTGACATTGAAAATTTCACTTGACCGTACCCCATCCATTGTGGATCTTGTTTATAAATATGGCCAACCAATAGTCCTTTAAGACGAAATCATAAAATAAAAAGTTTTTTAGACAACTTTTAGTCTTTTACAACAGCTCCTGGGAATGGATTATACATGGGTTAGGATAATCAATAATTGGCATAAATATCAATGATTAAATATTGATGATAATCAGAATAAATATCAATGATAATCGGAATAAATACCAATGATAACTGGAATAAATATCAGTTATAATTGGAATAAATACTGATGATAATTGATATAAATATCAGTGATAATTAGAATAAGTATCGATGATAATTGGCATAAATATCAGTGATAATTGGAATGAATATCAATGATCGTTGGAATAAATATCAATGATCATTGAAATAAATATCAGTGATAATAAGTATCAATGATAATTGGAATAAATATCAATGAAAATTGAATAAATATCAGAGATAATTGGAATAAGTATTGATGATAATTGGAATAAATATCTATGATAATTGGTACAAATAATGATGATAATTGAAATAAATATCACTGATAATAAGTATCAATGTTAATTGGAATAAATATCAATGATAATTGGAATAAATACAGATGATAATTGAAATAAATATCAGCTATAATAAATATCAATGATATTTGGAATAAATATCAGTGATAATTGAAATAAATTTCAGAGATAAATATCACTCATAATATGAATCAGTTATAATTGAAATGTCAATGCTAATTAGAATAAATGTCAATGATTATTGGAATACATATCAGTGATAATTGAAATAAATTTCAGAGATAAATATCACTCTTAATATGAATCGGTGATAATTGAAATGTCAATGATAATTGGAATAAATGTCAATGATAATTGGAATAAATATTGATGATAATTGGAATAAGTACCAATGATAATTGGAATACATATTAGTGATAATTGAAATAAATACTGATGATAATTGAAATACATATCAGTGATAAGTATCAATGATAATTGGAATAAATATCAGTGATAATTGAAATAAATTTCAGAGATAAATATCGCTTATTATATGAATCAGTGATAATTGAAATGTCAATGATAATTGGAATAAATATCAATGATAATTGGAATAAAAATCAATAATAATTGCAATACATATCAAATATTGATGATAATTGGAATAAGTATCAATGATAATTGGAATAAGTATCAATTATACTTGGAATAAATACATGGCATGTTTTGGCAATGAAACACTCTTAGTTATTGAATTGTTTAACTGTTGAAGATTCGTTTTCTGGAGCTGGTGAAAAGCATACTTTATCTTTTTCATTTAGTGTAACTTGGAGTGAATCCTAGGCATTTAATTAGCATGTGCTAGCTCAACGCTGAACATTGCCTTCCACAAGCAGTGAAGAAACGTCAGAATGCTGCCGTTTATATTTGGTGCCCTGGGTGCCTCTGGTGCCCTGTACATGCTGCTCAACTTTATTTGGCCCGGCTGGTACAAAGACTGGTACTACCGAACCAGGAACAAACGCACCGGCGATGCTCTTGGTGATGCTCTCATGAAGAAGAAATTTTTGATCGACTTCTTTGAAGACAATGTTAGGGCCACGCCAAGCAAGACTTTCATCATTTACGAGGATATAAAGTTTAGTTATAATGACATGGATAAGCTGGCTAATCAGTGTGCACGTGCAATGATCGAGATTGGGGTAAAACCAGGCTCCATTGTGGCAGTTGTTATAAACAATGAGCCAGCGATCGTATGGACTTATTTAGGTAATATATTCATCTTGAAATTAAAGTACCCTTCATTATAAGAAACCGAAAAAATCATTTTGAAGATGATATCTCAAACTATCATATTTTTAATTACTGAATGTTTCAAAATCACAATTTGTAAACCTACAACTGGTATCCATATATATATACTTTTAATCGGCACTTATACATTATTATATGACCTGAACACCTGGATTGAGTTTTGATGAACAGTTTTGTAGTGTAATCTTGCCCTTATTTTGTGGATTAGCCTCCTTAAATAAAGAGTAACTCAAGCTTATTATAGCAAGCACTATCAATTTGAGATAAAGCAATCCAGTATCAGTAATTGCATTGATTAAATGTGGATACCCCAGATGTGTTAAAAATACCACTTGTAAAACATTTCCTTTACACTTTAAGATACAAGAGCAGGGCACCGTGCATCTTATATTAGTAATAAATGAACAGAATTCCATTTTTCTTTCAGGATTAATGAAAGCTGGGTACCAGATAGCATTAATCAACTTCAATCTGCGGTCCAGATCTCTGGCTCATTGTATCAATAGCAGTGGGGCCAGTGTGCTTCTGGTTGGGCAAGGTAAGTCATTGTGATAGTATTTCACAATATCATGTGGCATGTCGATTTATTCTGTGAGTATCTGGTGATGACATGTCTTAAAATATTACTGTAACAAGGTGACATTATTACTGTACCAAGGTGACATTATTATTGTACCAAGGTGACATGTCTTGAAGTATTATTGTATCAAGGAGACATTATTATTGTACAAAGGTGACATGTCTTGAAGTATTATTGTATCAAGGAGACATTATTATTGTACCAAGGTGACATGTCTTGAATTATTAGTGTTCCAAGGTGACATGTCTTGAAGTATTAGTGTACCAAGATGACATGTCTTGAAGTATTTTTGCATCAAGGTGACATTATTATTGTGTACCAAGGTGACAATGTCTTGAAGTATTATTGTACCAAGGTGACATGTCTTGAAGTATTATTGTACCAAAGTGACATGTCTTGGAGTATTATTGTACCAAGTTGACATGTCTTCAATTATTAGTGTACCAAGATGACATGTCTTGAGTTATTAGTGTACCAAGGTGACATGTCTTGAAGTATTAGTGTACCAGGGTGACATGTCTTGAAGTATTATTGTATCAAGATGACATGAGTATTGTACCAAGGTGACATGTCTTGAATTATTAGTGTACCAAGGTGACATGTCTTGAAGTATTATTGTACCAAGATGACATGTTTTGAATTATTAGTGTACCAAGGTGACATTTCTTGAAATATTAGTGTACCAAGGTGACATGTCAAACTATTATTGCACCAAGGTGACAAGTCTTGAAGTATTATTGTATCAAGGTAAAATTATTATTGTAGCAAGGTGTCATGTCTTGAATTGTTAGTGTACCAAGGTGACATGTCGTGTAATATTATTGTACCAAGGTGACATGTCTTGAAGTATTATTGTATCAAGGTGACATTATTATTGTACCAAGGTGACATGTCTTGAATTATTAGTGTACCTAGGTAACTTGTCTTAAAGTATTTTTGTACCAAGGTGACATGTCTTGAAGTATTAGTGTACCAAGGTGACAATGTCTTGAAGTATTATTGTATCAAGGTGACATTATTATTGTACCAAGGTAACATGTCTTGAATCATTAGTGTACCAAGGTGGCATATCTTGAAGTATTATTGTACCAAGGTGTTACATCTTTAAGTATTATTGTACCAAGGTGTTATGTCTTTAAGTATTATTGTACCAAGGTGACATGTCTTGAAGTATTATTGTACCAAGGTGTTATGTCTTGAAGTATTATTGTACCAAGGTGACATGTCTTGAAGTATTATTGTATGAGGGTGACATGTCTTGTTTTATTGTACCGAGGTGACATTTGAATTATTATTGTACCAAGATGGCATGTCTTCAAGTATTCAATTCACAAAGAAAAATGGTTCCTTATAAATAGATTAATAAATTAAAATGTCATTGATACGTCAAAGAGCTTGATTTTCATAAGAAAATTACATGTACATATTCCTAATTCCAGACAATTTAATGTTATGGTTCATCACTTGTAGGCGAGCCCCTGGTTCAAGCAGTACATGAGGTACTTCCAGACATCCCCAATGTCACAGTGTACCTGCAGGGGGCCAACCTCGAACAGAAACCCGCATCGTTCCTCTCGTTTGACCTGGTAATGACCCGTGTGTCTCCCTCACCCATAGACAAGTCTGTGAGAACGCATGTTCTGCCAACCACTACCAACGTCTACATATATACATCTGGCACCACAGGTAAACTTGAATTTTCACTTAGAAGTATGTTTGTATGTAGTGAGTTTTACTATCAAGGTATACTGTGTTTTATGTAGAGAGCTTTACTCTCATGGTATAGTGTGTGTTTGTATGTAGTGAGTTTTACTATCATGGTATAATGTGTGTTTGTATGTAGAGAGTTTTACTATCACGGTATATTGTGTGTTTGTATGTAATGAGATTTACTATCAAGGTAGATTGTGTATTTGTATGTAGTGAGTTGTACAATCATGGTATCTTGCCTGGTCTGTGTATGTTGTATGTAGTGAGTTTTACTATCGTGGTATATCGTATGTAGTGAGTTTTACTATCATGGTATATTGTGTGTTTGTATGTAGTGAGATTTACTATCAAGGTAAATTGTGTATTTGTATGTAGTGAGTTGTACCATCAGGGTATATTGCCTGGTCTGTGTATGTTGTATGTAGTGAGTTTTACTATCGTGGTATATCGTATGTAGTGAGTTTTACTATCATGGTATATTGTGTGTTTGTATGTAGTGAGATTTACTATCAAGGTAGATTGTGTATTTGTATGTAGTGAGTTGTACCATCAGGGTATATTGCCTGGTCTGTGTATGTTTGTATGTAGTGAGTTTTACTATCATGGTATATCGTATGTAGTGAGTTTTACTATCATGTCGTCCGTCGGATGGGGACGTAAACCGGGCGGTCCCGTGTATCGGTCTATCTTCCGAGCACGTTAAAGAACCATAGGAATCTATTCGATAATAAGAGTAGGGCAGGTTCCCGGATTCCTATGTATCCTTCCCCTCTCTCTGGGGCGGCTCTAAATAACCTATACTGTGTTGATGAGCCGTTAAACAACATTCAATTTACTATCATGGTATATTGTGTGTTTGTATGTAATGAGTTTTACTATCAAGGTAGATTGTGTATTTGTATGTAGTGAGTTGTGCCATCATGGTATATTGCGTGGTCTGTGTATGTTTGTATGTAGAGAGTTGTACCATCATGGTATATTGCCTGGTCTGTGTATGTTTGTATGTAGAGAGTTTTACTATCATGGTCTTAGTATGTTTGTATGTAGTGATTTTTACTATCATAGCATATTACCTGGTCTGTGTGTGTTTGTATGTAGTGAGTCTTACTACAATAGTATATTGCAAGGTCTTTGCATGTAGTGATTATATTGCCAGGTCTTAGTATGTGTGTATGTAGGGAGTTTTACTGTCATGGTATATTGCGTGGTCTTTGTATGTTTGTATGTAGTGAGTTTTACTATCATGGTATATTGCGTGGTCTGTGTATGTTTGTATGTAGTGAGTTTTACCATCATGGTACATGTATATTGCCTGGTCTGTGTATGTTTTTATGTAGAGAGTTTTACTAACATGGTCTTAGTATGTCTGTATGTATTGAGTTTTACTGTCATGGTATATTGCATAGTGCGTGGTCTGTGTATGTTTGTATGTAGTGAGTTTTTCCATCATGGTATATTGTCTGGTCTGTGTATGTTTTTATGTAGAGAGTTTTACTATCATGGTCTTAGTATGTCTGTATGTATTGAGTTTTACTATCATGGTATATTGCCTGGTCTGTGTATGTTTGTATGCAGGGCGTTTTAGTCATGGTATATTGTGTGGTCTTTGTATGTTTGTATGTAGTGAGTTTTACCATCATGGTATATTGTCTGGTCTGTGTATGTTTTTATGTAGAGAGTTTTACTATCATGGTCTATGTCTGTATATAGTGAGTTTTACCATCATGGTATATTTCCTGGTCTGTGTATGTTTTTATGTAGAGAGTTTTACTAACATGGTCTTAGTATGTCTGTATGTATTGAGTTTTACTGTCATGGTATATTGCGTGGTCTGTGTATGTTTGTATGTAGTGAGTTTTACCATCATGGTATATTATCTGGTCTGTGTAAGTTTTTATGTAGAGAGTTTTACTATCATGGTCTTAGTATGTCTGTATGTATTGAGTTTTACTATCATGGTATATTGCCTGGTCTGTGTATGTTTGTATGCAGGGAGTTTTAGTAATGGTATATTGTATATAGTAGTTGCACCGTCATTGTGTCCGGTCAGTAACTGAAATTCATGGACGGATTTTCAAATAACTTGGCACATGTGCTTACCACAAGACGATGTGTAGCGCACAAAATCCAGGTCAGTGGACTCAAGGTCAAGGTCACATAAGAGGGCAAAGACCAAAGAAAAGTGCTCTCATGTCCGGTTAATAACTCTGACATTCATTGACAGATTTTCAAATAACTTGGCACAAGTGCTCACCACAACAAGACGACGTGTCGGGCACTAAATCCAGGTCCATGGCTCCAAGGTCAAGGTCACACTTAGAGGTCAAAGGTCACCTCAGGGTGCATTTGACACTTACAGTGACATTTCTTGTTCTAAATGAAGTTTCCTGTTGTAATTTCTCAAGTAAGGTAAGATGACCACAGCTATGTTTGTATAGCAAAATATAATTAGTGAGTGGAGTGTTTCAGACGGTTTGGTGGAATGTCTTTAACTGCTGTCCAAAGGGATATTGACCACTATGTTCCTTGACTTTGTAATTTACAACTCCAGCTGTTCGAAGAGATATTGACAACCGTATAATTCATAACTGCAGGTTTACCAAAGCCAGCCATAGTTTCCCATGTCCGATGTTTGGCAGCTTCTCTAGCATTCAGCACCTTTGGGTTTACAGCAGACGACATTGTGTATGAACCACTGCCAATGTACCACTCTGCCGCCTTGATGTTAGGGTTTGCCAATGTCGTTACCAAAGGTAAAGAAAACTTTGGAGCATAACACATGGAGACGATTCAGATTAAAAAAATGTATTAATTCATATTTTTAGTGAAAAAGCACGATTCTAACGAGCTGCTTACTTCAAATTAGATTTGATAATATCTGAAGAAGTTTAACACAAAACAAAACGATAAATGTTCTGCTGAAATAATATATAAACTTGGGCAAACCAGTAATCTTCTGTTCTATTTATAGTTCCATTTTTTGGAGGGTGTTATTTTCCAAGTTATATGACATAAACGAAAATTAAGTTAACTTTGCATATGACTTTTTAATGAGCCTATTCAGCCTTGAAAGAAAAGTTTGAGTGAGTGCAAGTGAGTGAGTGAGAGCGAGTGAGTGCAAGTGAGTGAAAGTAAGGGAGTGCAAGTGAGTGAGTGAGTTATATATTAAATGACAATAAAACATAGTCGCGTTTAAATACATAATTACTAAATATTGTGCAATAGGCCTGTAAATATGAAATAGATCAAAGGAAACTCAGTAGCCTCGGCGGGGTCACTGGTCCAAACTCTGGTCATGGACACTAAGCTAGTGAGTTAGATTTGTGCTTATGAATCTCAACTCCAAACTTGTACGTCTACCGGATTCTACTGCAGTTGAATACAGCTCTATTTGTTAAAATAATTAGGTATATATAAAAAAACACATTTACAGTATCAATTTCAAAATCAGCACTTTTGTTAAAATATGTAAAGTGTGTACTTTTCTGTAGGTGCAACTATGGTGCTACGAGACAAGTTCTCAGCAACCCATTTCTGGGAAGAATGTCGGAAACATGACGTCACAATTATCCAGTATATTGGAGAAGTCTGTAGGTACCTGGTAGCACGTCCAAAGGTAAATAGTAACTTAAATACTCAATCGCTTTCTAACGCTTATCTTATTCAGCTGCCAAAGGCAGCGAATCTTTATGTGGGTTTTATATCTGTCTATGGTTAACAGACTGTGACCCATGTAGTTGGCGATAAACATGCTTTACAACTTGAATTGTTAGAGAACTCGTCTAAAAACCGTGAATGGTATAGATACATATTTTGGAACGTTCAATGGTTACCGTTTCGCCTGTGGATTTGACGTTTTCGTAGATCAATCTAGTCGGTGTAGAAAACGGCAATGTTTACGGGATCTTTATGTGTCCGGGGTGTCTACGGAGCAAAATGAAATCGTAAGTGCAACTGAATGAAATCACAAATATTGGAATGGAATAAGAATAACTCTTTAACACTATTTTCATGGGTGAAGATCCAGGAAATTTATTGAATCCATGAATATATAACAACAAAGTTTAAAGTTATATCGGGTTTTATTTATAATGCCAAAAAGAAGTGAAAAAGAAGTGAATCAGCTTGTCACTTAAAATGATTTTTGATTTTTTATCATTTTGCATTTGAATGATTATATCAGAAAATTAAATTCTGATGAAGGCTTTCTAGCTGAAACGTTAAACGTTCTGCGTTAATTTCTTTTAACTGTCATTAAGGATTATATCAACAAGACCTTGGCCACGTTTCACAGTGAACACTATTGACGCATCCATTGCGTAGTTATTGCTTCTGATAAAAACAGCAAGACTTATTTCGGCTTGATAACTCTCAGATTTTCATTAATTATACAAACAATTGTTTGCATTCCTATCAGGCCCACAGTCATGTTTATTTTCTTATCGGCAGCTTTTTTACGCTTGCATAACACCTTGCTTGTTAACATCTTTATGTTATTTGGAGTCGTTGCCAGAGAGAGGGAGAGGACAGTGATACACTTGCTACTCAATAGATTAACATGTCAGGATGATGATTAACATATGCCAGGATGATGATTAACATATGTCAGGATGATGATTAACACATGTCAGGACGATGATTAACATATGTCAGGATGATGATTAACACATGTCAGGATGATGATTAACATATGCCAGGATGATGATTAACACATGCCAGGACGATGATTAACATATGTCAGGATGATGATTAACACATGTCAGGATGATGATTAACATATGTCAGGATGATGATTAACACATGTCAGGATGATGATTAACATATGTCAGGATGATGATTAACACATGTCAGGATGAGGATTAACACATGTCAGGATGATGATTAACATATGTCAGGATGAGGATTAACACATGCCAGGATGATGATTAACATATGTCATGATGGTGATTAACACATGCCAGGATGATGATTAACATATGTCAGAATGATGATCAACACATGTCAGGATGTGATTAACACATTTCAGGATGATGATTAACATATGCCAGGATGATGATTAACATATGCCAGGATGATGATTATCATATGTCAGGATGATGATTAACATATGCCAGGATGATGATTAGCACATGCCAGGATGAGGATTAACATATGCCAGGATGAAGATCAACATATGCCAGGATGAGGATCAACATATGCCAGAATGAGGATTAACATATGTCAGAATGATGATTAACATATTCCAGGATGAGGATTAACATATGCCAGGATGAGGATTAACGTATGTCAGGATGAGGATTAACGTATGTCAGGATGAGGATTAACGTATGTCAGGATGAGGATTAACACATGTCAGGATGAAGATTAACACATGCCAGGATGATGATTAACATATTTCAGGATGATGATTAACATATGCCAGGATGAGGATTAACATATGCCAGGATGAGGATTAACGTATGTCAGGATGAGGATTAACGTATGTCAGGATGAGGATTAACATATGTCAGGATGAGGATTAACATATGTCAGGATGAAGATTAACACATGCCAGGATGATGATTAACATATTTCAGGATGATGATTAACACATGCCAGGATGATGATTAACACATTTCAGGATGATGATTAACACATGCCAGGATGATGATTAACATATGTCAGGATGATGATTAACACATTTCAGGATGATGATTAACACATGCCAGGATGATGATTAACACATGTCAGGATGAAGATTAACACATGCCAGGATGATGATTAACATATTTCAGGATGATGATTAACATATGCCAGGATGAGGATTAACATATGCCAGGATGAGGATTAACGTATGTCAGGATGAGGATTAACGTATGTCAGGATGAGGATTAACATATGTCAGGATGATGATTAACATATGTCAGGATGAGGATTAACATATGTCAGGATGAAGATTAACACATGCCAGGATGATGATTAACATATTTCAGGATGATAATTAACATATGCCAGGATGATGATTAACATATGTCAGGATGAAGATTAACATATGTCAGAATGATGATTAACATATGTCAGGATGATGATTAACATATGCCAGGATGAGGATTAACATATGCCAGGATGAGGATTAACATATGCCAGGATGAAGATCAACATATGCCAGGATGAGGATCAACATATGCCAGAATGAGGATTAACATATGTCAGAATGATGATTAACACATTTCAGGATGATGATTAACACATGCCAGGATGATGATTAACATATGTCAGGATGAGGATTAACATATGTCAGGATGAAGATTAACACATGCCAGGATGATGATTAACATATTTCAGGATGATGATTAACATATGCCAGGGTGATGATTAACATATGTCAGGATGAAGATTAAGATATGTCAGAATGATGATTAACATATGTCAGGATGATGATTAACATATGCCAGGATGAGGATTAACATATGCCAGGATGAAGATCAACATATGCCAGGATGAGGATCAACATATGCCAGGATGAGGATTAACATATGCCAGGATGAGGATTAACATATGCCAGGATGAAGATCAACATATGCCAGGATGAGGATCAACATATGCCAGAATGAGGATTAACATATGTCAGAATGATGATTAATATATGCCAGGATGAGGATTAACATATGTCAGGATGAATATTAACACATGCCAGGATGAGGATTAACATATGCCAGGATGAGGATTAACATATGCCAGGATGAAGATCAACATATGCCAGGATGAGGATCAACATATGCCAGAATGAGGATTAACATATGTCAGAATGATGATTAATATATGCCAGGATGAGGATTAACATATGTCAGGATGAAGATTAACACATGCCAGGATGATGATTAACATATTTCAGGATGATGATTAACACATGCCAGGATGATGATTAACACATTTCAGGATGATGATTAACACATGCCAGGATGATGATTAACATATGTCAGGATGATGATTAACACATTTCAGGATGATGATTAACACATGCCAGGATGATGATTAACATATGTCAGGATGAGGATTAACATATGTCAGGATGAAGATTAACACATGCCAGGATGATGATTAACATATTTCAGGATGATGATTAACATATGCCAGGATGATGATTAACATATGTCAGGATGAAGATTAACATATGTCAGAATGATGATTAACATATGTCAGGATGATGATTAACATATGCCAGGATGAGGATTAACATATGCCAGGATGAAGATCAACATATGCCAGGATGAGGATCAACATATGCCAGAATGAGGATTAACATATGTCAGAATGATGATTAACATATGCCAGGATGAGGATTAACATATGCCAGGATGAGGATTAACGTATGTCAGGATGAGGATTAACGTATGTCAGGATGAGGATTAACGTATGTCAGGATGAGGATTAACACATGTCAGGATGAAGATTAACACATGCCAGGATGATGATTAACATATTTCAGGATGATGATTAACATATGCCAGGATGAGGATTAACATATGCCAGGATGAGGATTAACGTATGTCAGGATGAGGATTAACGTATGTCAGGATGAGGATTAACGTATGTCAGGATAAGGATTAACGTATGTCAGGATGAAGATTAACACATGCCAGGATGATGATTAACATATTTCAGGATGATGATTAACACATGCCAGGATGATGATTAACACATTTCAGGATGATGATTAACACATTTCAGAATGATGATTAACATATGTCAGGATGATGATTAACATATGCCAGGATGAGGATTAACATATGCCTGGATGAGGATTAACATATGCCAGGATGAAGATTAACATATGCCAGGATGAGGATTAACATATGCCAGGATGAGGATTAACATATGTCAGAATGATGATTAACATATGTTAGGATGATGATTAACATATGCCAGGATGAGGATTAAGATATGCCAGGATGAGGATTCACATATGCCAGGCTGAGGATTAACATATGCCAGGATGAAGATTAACATATGCCAGGATGAGGATTAAGATATGCCAGGATGAGGATTCACATATGCCAGGCTGAGGATTAACATATGCCAGGATGAAGATTAACATATGCCAGGATGAGGATTAACATATGCCAGGATGAGGATTAACATATGCCAGGATGATGATTAACATATGCCAGGATGAGGATTAACATATGCCAGGATGAGGATTAACATATGCCAGGATGAGGATTAACATATGTCAGAATGATGATTAACATATGTCAGGATGATGATTAACGTATGCCAGGATGAGGATTAACACATGCCAGGATGATGATTAACACATGCCAGGATGATTATTAACACATGCCAGGATGATGATTAACACATGCCAGGATGATGATTAACATATGCATGCCAGGATGATGATTAACATATGCCAGGATGATGATTAACATATGCCAGGATGATGATTAACACATGCCAGGATGATGATTAACATATGTCAGAATGATGATCAACACATGTCAGGATGTGATTAACACATTTCAGGATGATGATTAACATATGCCAGGATGATGATTAACATATGCCAGGATGATGATTAACATATGTCAGGATGATGATTAACACATGTCAGGATGATGGTTAACATATGTCAGGATGATAAATTCTTGTACATGCTACTGTCTGGTTAACGCCTTCTTCCTATGGACAAAGCAGTAACTCGCAGGCTAATCAGGGTTTACAATGTCTGGCTGCTGATGAGTCATTTCCCCAAAACACTCCTTTGTCACATAAATGGAAAGGTCTTAATTCAAAGAAAGAAAGTCTATTATATATATATGTAGGGGGTTAAGGGTTAAGTGAATCGCTCAATGCCATAAGTACAATATTTTTGCAAAAGGTCACTTGAACCCACAGCAGAGGTGGTTGCATAGTGGTACACTTTGCCTTGCATAGTGGTACAGCATTCTTAAAATACCCATGATTGAAAATGTGTAAAATGAATTACGAGTTGGTAACACTTAATTCGACGCTTCAGTTTTGGGGTTTTGCCTGGCTGGTTAAAGCCGTTTATACTGGGTCTATAGCGTTTGGATTC
Source organism: Cyrtodaria siliqua (assembly GCA_037043455.1). Classification (NCBI taxonomy): domain Eukaryota; kingdom Metazoa; phylum Mollusca; class Bivalvia; order Adapedonta; family Hiatellidae; genus Cyrtodaria; species Cyrtodaria siliqua. Next base: position 18,328 of record JAWPHD010018122.1, on the reverse strand, counting down.
TCAACATGTAAGTTATATATATATCTCCTCGTCAGTTAATGGTTATTATTCATTTGTAAATATATAAAAGTAAGAATATACTCCCCTAGTCTTCATGAAAACATAACAGACTTCATCAAGTAAGACTTTTAATCATAAATTACCAAGATGCACAAGCGTGAGTACTTTCTGGAACATCAAACTGATTTTCTTTTGTTTTGACTGTTTTTTCACTTTTTTGTACATTACATTTATTTTGTATGCACAATCAGATTCGTGGCTTTGTCTGAAATGGTTGTGTAGGCACAATGGATTTATTGAACGCTAGGAGGTTCTGGGGGTAAGCTCCCCTGATTTAAAAAAACGTCAACATAATGCAGTTATGGGTTTTGATGTTTACAATGTTTTGTTTCTGTGATGTCACACTGCTTCGTAATTTTCAATTATAGTCAAAAGATGATGGAATTCACAAGATACGTGTGGCCTTTGGTAATGGGTTAAGACAAGACATCTGGGCAGAGTTTCAGAACCGATTCAAGATTCCACAGATTGTCGAGTTCTACGGAGCCACCGAGTGTCCCATAGCGCTAAGTAACCTTGACAACAAGTTTGGAGCGTGTGGTCGATCTTCCCCATACTTGGTAATACTCTGGTTATTAGTTAGGGGTACGTCGTTTGGTGGGCGGGTGGGCGTATAGGCGTCAAACTCTTAGTTTCCACTCAATAACTTTTGTTAGGAATGAAGTATTGCGATGAAACTTGCAGGGTAGGTAGCTTATATGGAAAGGAAGCTTGGGATTGCAGTTGGGGTCACTGAGTTTAAGGTCAATGTTACTAAAATTAGAAAAACGTTTTCCACTCAATAACTTGAGTTGGGAATGAGATATTGGAACGAAACTTGCTGTGTGTGTATTTTATATGGAAAGGAAGCTTGGGATTGCATTTTGGATCAATGGGTCAAGGTCACTGTTACTAAAACTAGTAAAATGATTTCCGCTCAATTACTTAGGAATGAGATATTTCAGCAAAACACGCTGCACATGTAGCTTATATTTTCCTTAATAACAAATCTTTTCTTTCTTTACAGTCCTCATTTACTGTGTATGCATGTATGTTTGTGATTCACGTGTCATTCTTGTACACTGTTTATATCACAAGAACTTCAACTACTTCATTTATGTAATTTGCTGTTTTTTTGTAGAAAAAAACGTTTGTTATTTCATCTTCATCTTAGTAGTGTAATAGCATTTCAAATGGAAAACCTGGTTTCTTGTTTTTTTGTATATGTTTAAACATATTTTCTCAATTTTACTCTTTTATATTAAGTAAGATGTTAAAAACATTGATGAATTTAATATTTCAGCTGATAAATTAATCAACATTTTGAGGATAACCTAATATCCATACAGATACAATGTTTTGGGCTAACATATTTGCCTTTGTATCATCTCATAAATTATGGGTCACCATATATCATGTGTCTGTTTAATGCATTTTGTGAGTATAACCATGAATTTAAGATAAGTATTTAAAGACATTTTTGATAAAATTTGTGATGTCCTGTTAGTAATAATTTGTATATTTGCAAATCTTTATTACAGCTATTTGAATAGTTCAAAGCAAATTCTTTTAGCATTATGTGGTCCCGCTTTAATTCCATTAAGTGGTCCCGCTTTAATTCGGAAAAGGCAACACAATAAGGTAGAATAACAAAAAATGGAAAACTCCACATTTTATTTAATCATATGCAAACAGATAAAAAGTCATAAAACACTGTATTAAGAGTTGGTTGAAAAAAAATTAAAATCATTTTCAGTGCATTTTAGGCTATTATTATAATAATAATAATGACGGTGGAGGCAGGGTACCACGCACTCATTCCATGGTAGTACTGTATACCTCCCGCATTCGTAAGAATCAACACTTTCTCACAAGTCCCGAGCTCCTAGCGGAATTCAAACCTGCAGCAGTGAGAAGCGAGAAGGTTTCAAACTCCGCATATTTACCATCCCCTTCAATGAAGGCCTTAATAAATCGAGGTTATAATTTTGATGGTTGCTAACTACATCAAGATTGCCTTATGTCCCTTTAAATTACTACCTTTCAGAGGAAATTCACTCCTGCAGTGTTTGTGAAGTTTGACCTGGAGGCTCAGGCCCCGTTCAGAAACAGAAATGGCCGCTGTGTACCCATTGGTCCAGGTTGGTAAGATTTTTACAATGGAGCACTTGTTTATATTTATCACATAATTAGAGTGATATATGAAAACTATATTTTCGGTAAACTATGCAAACTACAATTGGGTCTAGTCTGTTTTGTGTTACCGTATTCATCCCTATAAGCACTCCTATCACCTGCATGATTTCTAAATTGAAAGGAAATAAGCGCCCTTTCATCATTGATCAGAAGGAAGCTAAATTCATCAAAACTTGACTAAGGCCTTTTTTTTTTAATAACTTGGTTTACGGATCCGCCGAGTCTAATTTTCCCGTTTTGGAAAAAAAATAAAATTGTACTTTTCACTTTTTTTTCCCACTCGTGTCAAGGACATGCTCGGTTATCTAAAGTGTGCTATTAAACATGGATTTCGATAGGGATCTACGAAAAGTGATGTTCGATTTTTGATTCTCTCCCCCTTTTTGACTTAAAACTTCAACATTTTGCTTGTAATTTTTTCTCTCAATTTTCCTCCGAGTAATTTTATTTTTATTTTTATTTCGACCTCCTGACGTAATTTTTTCAGAAAAAATGTGTAACCCAAGTTATTAAAAAAAAAAGGCCTAATGTAGGGTTTTCAACTATATTAACGGCATGATCAAATATGGTTTAATGCAAACTGAAGGTCTTATTTTTTACAGGACTCGTAAAAAGGTGATGTAATTTTTAGGGATTATATATATATATATTCCGGAAGTGGGATAACAATTGAGTTTCCAGTTACAGGTTTGTGTAATAGATGACCAGATGGGTAATTATCTATAAACCAGATGGGTAATTATCCGTCATAGAAGACCAGATGGGTAATTATCCGTGATAGACGACCAGAATTGGGTAATTATCCTTAATAGAAGGCGCAGATGGGTAATTATCCGTAATAGATGACCAGATGGGTAATTATCTGTAAACCAGATGGGTAATTATACGTAATGGAAGACCAGATGGGTAATTATCCGTGATAGAAGACCAGATGAGTAATTATCCGTGATAGAAGACCAGATGGGTAATTATCCATGATAGAAGACCAGATGGGTAATTATCCGTGATAGAAGACCAGATGTGTAATTATCCGTGATAGAAGACCAGATGGGTAATTATCCGTGATAGAAGACCAGATGAGTAATTATCCGTGATAGAAGACCAGATGGGTAATTATCCGTAATAGAAGACCAGATGGGTAATTATCCATGATAGAAGACCAGAACGGTAATTATCCCTGATAGAAGACCAGATGGGTAATTATCCGTAATAAAAGACCAGATGGGTAATTATCTGTGATAGAAGACCAAATGAGTAATTATCCATGATAGAAGACCAGATGGGTAATTATCCGTAATAGATGACCCGATGGGTAATTATCCCTGGTAGAAGACCAGATGGGTAATTATCCGTGATAGACGACCCGATGGGTAATTATCCCTGATAGAAGACCAGATGGGTAATTATCCCTGATTGAAGACCAGATGGGTAATTATCTATGATAGAAGACCAGATGGTAATTATCTGGAAGGCCAGATGGGTAATTATCCATAGAAGACCAGATGGGTAGTTATCCGTGATAGAAGACCAGATGGGTAATTACATGTAATAGAAGACCAGATGGGTAATTATCCGTGATAGAAGACCAGATGGGTAATTATCAGTGATAGAAGACCAGATGAGTAATTATCTGTGATAGAAGACCAGATGGGTAATTATCCGTGATAGTAGACCAGATGAGTAATTATCCGTGATAGGAGACCAGATGGGTAATTATCAGTGATTAAAGACCAGATGAGTAATTATCCGTGATAGAAGACCAGATGGGTAATTATCCGTGATAGAAGACCAGATGAGTAATTATCCGTGATAGAAGACCAGATGGGTAATTATCCGTGATAGAAGACCAGATGGGTAATTATCCGTGATAGAAGACCAGATGGGTAATTATCCGTGATAGAAGACCAGATGGGTAATTATACGTGATAGAAGACCAGATGGGTAATTATCCATGATAGAAGAACAGAACGGCAATTATCCCTGATAGAAGACCAGATGGGTAATTATCCGTAATAGAAGACCAGATGGGTAATTATCCGTGATAGAAGACCAAATGAGTAATTATCCCTGATAGAAGACCAGATGGGTAATTATCCCTGATAGAAGACCAGATGGGTAATTATCCGTGATAGAAGACCAAATGAGTAATTATCCCTGATAGAAGACCAGATGGGTAATTATCCGTGATAGAAAACCAGATGGGTAATTATCCGTGATAGAAGACCAGATGGGTAATTATCCGTGATAGAAGACCAGATGGGTAATTATCCGTGATAGAAGACCAGATGGGTAATTATCCATGATAGAAGACCAGAACGGTAATTATCCCTGATAGAAGACCAGATGGGTAATTATCCGTAATAGAAGACCAGATGGGTAATTATCTATGATAGAAGACCAAATGAGTAATTATCCCTGATAGAAGACCAGATGGATAATTATCCGTGATAGACGACCAGATGGGTAATTATCCGTGATAGAAGACCAAATGAGTAATTATCCCTGATAGAAGACCAGATAGGTAATTATCCATGATAGACGACCCGATGGGTAATTATCCCTGATAGAAGACCAGATGGGTAATTATCCGTGATAGAAGACCAGATGGGTAATTATCCGTGATAGAAGACCAGATGGGTAATTACACGTGATAGAAGACCAGATCGGTAATTATCTGTGATAGAAGACCAGATGGGTGATTTTCAGTGATAGAAGACCAGATGAGTAATTATCTGTGATAGAAGACCAGATGGGTAATTATCAGTGATAGAAGACCAGATGGGTAATTATCCGTGATAGAAGACCAGATGGGTAATTATCCGTGATAGAATACCAGATGGGTAATTATCCCTGATAGAAGACCAGATAGGTAATTATCCGTAATAGAAGACCAGATGGGTAATTATCCATAACAGAAGACCAGATGGGTAATTATCCGTGATAGAAGACCAGATGGGTAATTATCCGTGATAGAAGACCAGATGGGTTATTATCCGTAATAGACAACCAGATGGGTAATTATCCCTGATAGAAGACCAGATGGGTAATTATTCGTGATAGAAGACCAGATGGGTAATTATCCCTGATAGTAGACCAGATGGGTAATTATCCGTGATAGACGACCAGATGGGTAATTATCCCTGATAGAAGACCAGATGGGTAATTATTCATGATAGAAGACCAGATGGGTAATTATCCGTGATAGAAGACCAGATGTGTTATTATATGTAATAGAAGACCAGATGGGTAATTATCCGTGATAGAAGACCAGATGAGTAATTATCCGTGATAGAAGACCAGATGGGTAATTATCAGTGATAGAAGACCAGATGAGTAATTATCCGTGATAGAAGACCAGATGGGTAATTATCCGTGATAGAAGACCAAATGAGTAATTATCCGTGATAGAAGACCAGATGGGTAATTATCCGTGATAGAAGACCAGATGGGTAATTATCCGTGATAGAAGACCAGATGGGTAATTATCCGTGATAGAAGACCAGATGGGTAATTATCCGTGATAGAAGACCAGATGGGTAATTATCCATGATAGAAGACCAGAACGGTAATTATCCCTGATAGAAGACCAGATGGGTAATTATCCGTAATAGAAGACCAGATGGGTAATTATCCGTGATAGAAGACCAGATGGGTAATTATCCGTGATAGAAGACCAGATGAGTAATTATCCGTGATAGAAGACCAGATGGGTAATTATCCGTGATAGAAGACCAGATGGGTAATTATCCGTGATAGAAGACCAGATGGGTAATTATCCGTGATAGAAGACCAGATGGGTAATTATCCGTGATAGAAGACCAGATGGGTAATTATCCATGATAGAAGAACAGAACGGTAATTATCCCTGATAGAAGACCAGATGGGTAATTATCCTTAATAGAAAACCAGATGGGTAATTATCCGTGATAGAAGACCAAATGAGTAATTATCCGTGATAGAAGACCAGATGGGTAATTATCCGTGATAGATGACCAGATGGGTAATTATCCGTGATAGAAGACCAAATGAGTAATTATCCCTGATAGAAGACCAGATGGGTAATTATCCGTGATAGAAAACCAGATGGGTAATTATCCGTGATAGAAGACCAGATGGGTAATTATCCGTGATAGAAGACCAGATGGGTAATTATCCGTGATAGAAGACCAGATGGGTTATTATCCGTAATAGACAACCAGATGGGTAATTATCCCTGATAGAAGACCAGATGGGTAATTATCCGTAATAGAAGACCAGATGGGTAATTATCCATGATAGAAGACCAAATGAGTAATTATCCCTGATAGAAGACCAGATGGGTAATTATCCGTGATAGACGACCAGATGGGTAATTATCCGTGATAGAAGACCAAATGAGTAATTATCCCTGATAGAAGACCAGATAGGTAATTATCCATGATAGACGACCCGATGGGTAATTATCCCTGATAGAAGACCAGATGGGTAATTATCCGTGATAGAAGACCAGATGGGTAATTATCCGTGATAGAAGACCAGATGGGTAATTACACGTGATAGAAGACCAGATGGGTAATTATCTGTGATAGAAGACCAGATGGGTGATTTTCAGTGATAGAAGACCAGATGAGTAATTATCTGTGATAGAAGACCAGATGGGTAATTATCAGTGATAGAAGACCAGATGGGTAATTATCCGTGATAGAAGACCAGATGGGTAATTATCCGTGATAGAATACCAGATGGGTAATTATCCCTGATAGAAGACCAGATAGGTAATTATCCGTAATAGAAGACCAGATGGGTAATTATCCATAACAGAAGACCAGATGGGTAATTATCCGTGATAGAAGACCAGATGGGTAATTATCCGTGATAGAAGACCAGATGGGTTATTATCCGTCATAGACAACCAGATGGGTAATTATCCCTGATAGAAGACCAGATGGGTAATTATTCGTGATAGAAGACCAGATGGGTAATTATCCCTGATAGTAGACCAGATGGGTAATTATCCGTGATAGACGACCAGATGGGTAATTATCCCTGATAGTAGACCAGATGGGTAATTATTCATGATAGAAGACCAGATGGGTAATTATCCGTGATAGAAGACCAGATGTGTTATTATATGTAATAGAAGACCAGATGGGTAATTATCCGTGATAGAAGACCAGATGAGTAATTATCCGTGATAGAAGACCAGATGGGTAATTATCAGTGATAGAAGACCAGATGAGTAATTATCCGTGATAGAAGACCAGATGGGTAATTATCCGTGATAGAAGACCAAATGAGTAATTATCGGTGATAGAAGACCAGATGGGTAATTATCCGTGATAGAAGACCAGATGGGTAATTATCCGTGATAGAAGACCAGATGGGTAATTATCCGTGATAGAAGACCAGATGGGTAATTATCCGTGATAGAAGACCAGATGGGTAATTATCCATGATAGAAGACCAGAACGGTAATTATCCCTGATAGAAGACCAGATGGGTAATTATCCGTAATAGAAGACCAGATGGGTAATTATCAGTGATAAAAGACCAAATGAGTAATTATCCCTGATAGAAGACCTGATGGGTAATTATCCGTGATAGACGACCAGATGGGTAATTATCCGTGATAGACGACCCGATGGGTAATTATCCCTGATAGAAGACCAGATGGGTAATTATCCGTGATAGAAGACCAGATGGGTAATTATCTCGAAGACCAGATGGGTAATAATCCATAGAAGACCAGATGGGTAGTTATCCGTGATAGAAGACCAGATGGGTAATTACACGTGATAGAAGACCAGATGGGTAATTATCTGTGATAGAAGACCAGATGGGTGATTTTCAGTGATAGAAGACCAGATGAGTAATTATCTGTGATAGAAGACCAGATGGGTAATTATCAGTGATAGAAGACCAGATGGGTAATTATCCATGATAGAAGACCAGATGGGTAATTATCCGTGATAGAATACCAGATGGGTAATTATCCCTGATAGAAGACCAGATGGGTAATTATCCGTAATAGAAGACCAGATGGGTAATTATCCATAACAGAAGACCAGATGAGTAATTATCCGTGATAGAAGAGCAGATGGGTAATTATCCGTGATAGAAGACCAGATGGGTAATTATCCGTAATAGACAACCAGATGGGTAATTATCCCTGATAGAAGACCAGATGGGTAATTATTCGTGATAGAAGACCAGATGGGTAATTATCCCTGATAGAAGACCAGATGGGTAATTATCCGTGATAGACGACCAGATGGGTAATTATCCCTGATAGAAGACCAGATGGGTAATTATTCGTGATAGAAGACCAGATGGGTAATTATCCCTGATAGAAGACCAGATGGGTAATTATCCGTGATAGAAGACCAGATGTGTAATTATATGTGATAGAAGACCAGATGGGTAATTATCCCTGATAGAAGACCAGATGGGTAATTATCAGTGATAGAAGACCAGATGGGTAATTATACGTGATAGAAGACCAGATGGGTAATTATCCGTAATAGACGACCAGATGGGTATTTATCCGTGATAGAAAACCAGATGGGTAATTATCCGTAATAGATGATCAGATGGGTAATTATCCGTGATAGAAGTCCAGATGGGTAATTATCTGTGATAGAAGACCAGATGGGTAATTATCTGTGATAGAAGACCAGATTGGTAATTATCCATGATAGAAGACCAGATGGGTAATTATCCGTGATAGAAGACCAGATGGGTAAATATCCGTGATAGAAGACCAGATGGGTAATTATCTAGAAGACCAGATGGGTAATTTTCCATAGAAGACCAGATGGGTAGTTATCCGTGATAGAAGACCAGATGGGTAATTATCCGTGATAGAAGACCAGATGGGTAATTATCCGTGATAGAAGACCAGATGGGTAATTATACGTGATAGAAGACCAGATGGGTAATTATCCGTAATAGACGACCAGATGGGTAATTATCCCTGATAGAAGACCAGATGGGTAATTATCGAGAAGACCAGATGGGTAATTATCCATAGAAGACCAGATGGGTAGTTATCCTTGATAGAAGACCAGATGGGTAATTATCCGTAATAGAATACCAGATAGGTAATTATCCGTAATAGAATACCAGATAGGTAATTAAATGTAATAGAAGACCAGGTGGGTGCTACATCTATGTGTCTGAAGGAATGATTTAATATGCGCACTATGTGTCTGAAGGAGTGATTTGATATGCCCACTATGTGTCTGAAGGAGTGATTTGATATGCCCACTATGTGTCTGAAGGAGTGATTTGATATGCCCACTATGTGTCTGAATGAGTGATTTGATATGCCCACTATGTGTCTGAAGGAGTGATTTGATATGCCCACTATGTGTCTGAAGGAGTGATTTGATATGCCCACTATGTGTGTGAAGGAGTGATTTAATATGCCCACTATGTGTGTGAAGGAGTGATTTGATATGCCCACTATGTGTCTGAAGGAGTGATTTGATATGCCCACTATGTGTCTGAAGGAGTGATTTGATATGCCCACTATGTGTCTGAAGGAGTGATTTGATATGCCCACTATGTGTCTGAAGGAGTGATTTGATATGCCCACTATGTGTCTGAAGGAGTGATTTGATATGCCCACTATGTGTCTGAAAGAGTGATTTGATATGCCCACTATGTGTCTGAAGGAATGATTTGATATGCCCACTATGTGTCTGAAGGAGTGATTTGATATGGCCACTACCTGTCTGAAAGAGTGATTTGATATGCCCACTACGTGTCTGAAGGAGTGATTTGATATGCCCACTATGTGTCTGAAGGAGTGATTTGATATGCCCAATTTGTGTCTGAAGGAGTGATTTGATATGCCCACTATGTGTCTGAAGGAGTGATTTGATATGCCCACTATGTGTCTGAAGGAGTGATTTGATATGCCCACTATGTGTCTGAAGGAGTGATTTGATATGCCCACTATGTGTCTGAAGGAGTGATTTGATATGCCCACTATGTGTCTGAAAGAGTGATTTGATATGCCCACTATGTGTCTGAAGGAATGATTTGATATGCCCACTATGTGTCTGAAGGAGTGATTTGATATGGCCACTACCTGTCTGAAAGAGTGATTTGATATGCCCACTACGTGTCTGAAGGAGTGATTTGATATGCCCACTATGTGTCTGAAGGAGTGATTTGATATGCCCAATTTGTGTCTGAAGGAGTGATTTGATATGCCCACTATGTGTCTGAAGGAGTGATTTGATATGCCCACTATGTGTCTGAAGGAGTGATTTGATATGCCCACTATGTGTCTGAAGGAGTGATTTGATATGCCCACTATGTGTCTGAATAAGTGATTTGATATGCCCACTATGTGTCTGAAGGAGTGATTTGATATGCCCACTATGTGTCTGAAGGAATGATTTGATATGCCCACTATGTGTCTGAAGGAGTGATTTGATATGCCCACTACCTGTCTGAAAGAGTGATTTGATATGCCCACTATGTGTCTGAAGGAGTGATTTGATATGCCCACTATGTGTCTGAAGGAGTGATTTGATGTGCCCACTACGTGTCTGAATGAGTGATTTGATATGCCCACTACGTGTCTGAAGGAGTGATGTGATATGCCCTCTATGTGTCTGAAGGAGTGATTTGATATGCCCACTATGTGTCTGAAGGAATGATTTAATATGTCCACTATGTGTCTGAATGAGTGATTTGATATGCCCACTATGTGTCTGAAGGAGTGATGTGATATGCCCTCTATGTGTCTGAAGGAGTGATTTGATATGCCCACTATGTGTCTGAAGGAGTGATTTGATATGCCCACTATGTGTCTGAAGGAATGATTTAATATGCCCACTATGTGTCTGAAGGAGTGATTTGATATGCCCACTATGTGTCTGAAGGAATGATTTAATATGCCCACTATGTGTCTGAAGGAGTGATTTGATATGCCCACTATGTGTCTGAAGGAGTGATTTGATATGCCCACTATGTGTCTGAAGGAGTGATTTGATATGCCCACTATGTGTCTGAATGAGTGATTTGATATGCCCACTATGTGTCTGAAGGAATGATTTGATATGCCCACTATGTGTCTGAATGAGTGATTGTATATGCCCACTATGTGTCTGAATGAGTGATTTGATATGCCCACTATGTGTCTGATGGAGTGATTTGATATGCCCACTATGTGTCTGAAGGAGTGATTTGATATGCCCACTATGTGTCTGAAGGAGTGATTTGATATGCCCACTATGTGTCTGAAGGAGTGATTTGATATGCCCACTATGTGTCTGAAGGAGTGATTTGATATGCCCACTATGTGTCTGAAGGAGTGATTTGATATGCCCACTATGTGTCTGAAGGAATGATTTGATATGCCCACTATGTGTCTGAAGGAGTGATTTGATATGCCCACTATGTGTCTGAAGGAGTGATTTGATATGCCCACTATGTGTCTGAAGGAATGATTTGATATGCCAACTATGTGTCTGAAGGAGTGATTTGATATGCCCACTACCTGTCTGAAAGAGTGATTTGATATGCCCACTATGTGTCTGAAGGAGTGATTTGATATGCCCACTATGTGTCTGAAGGAGTGATTTGATGTGCCCACTACGTGTCTGAATGAGTGATTTGATATGCCCACTATGTGTCTGAAGGAGTGATGTGATATGCCCTCTATGTGTCTGAAGGAGTGATTTGATATGCCCACTATGTGTCTGAAGGAATGATTTGATATGTCCACTATGTGTCTGAATGAGTGATTTGATATGCCCACTATGTGTCTGAAGGAGTGATGTGATATGCCCTCTATGTGTCTGAAGGAGTGATTTGATATGCCCACTATGTGTCTGAAGGAATGATTTGATATGCCCACTATGTGTCTGAAGGAATGATTTGATATGCCCACTATGTGTCTGAAGGAATGATTTAATATGCCCACTATGTGTCTGAAGGAGTGATTTGATATGCCCACTATGTGTCTGAAGGAGTGATTTGATATGCCCACTATGTGTCTGAATGAGTGATTTGATATGCCCACTATGTGTCTGAAGGAATGATTTGATATGCCCACTATGTGTCTGAATGAGTGATTTTATATGCCCACTATGTGTCTGAATGAGTGATTTGATATGCCCACTATGTGTCTGAAGGAGTGATGTGATATGCCCTCTATGTGTCTGAAGGAGTGATTTGATATGCCCACTATGTGTCTGAAGGAGTGATGTGATATGCCCTCTATGTGTCTGAAGGAGTGATTTGATATGCCCACTATGTGTCTGAAGGAATGATTTAATATGCCCACTATGTGTCTGAAGGAGTGATTTGATATGCCCACTATGTGTCTGAAGGAATGATTTAATATGCCCACTATGTGTCTGAAGGAGTGATTTGATATGCCCACTATGTGTCTGAAGGAGTGATTTGATATGCCCACTTTGTGTCTGATGGAGTGATTTGATATGCCCACTATGTGTCTGAATGAGTGATTTGATATGCCCACTATGTGTCTGAAGGAATGATTTGATATGCCCACTTTGAGTCTGATGGAGTGATTTGATATGCCCACTATGTGTCTGAATGAGTGATTTGATATGCCCACTATGTGTCTGAAGGAGTGATTTGATATGCCCACTATGTGTCTGAAGGAGTGATGTGATATGCCCTCTATGTGTCTGAAGGAGTGATTTGATATGCCCACTATGTGTCTGAAGGAATGATTTAATATGCCCACTATGTGTCTGAAGGAGTGATTTGATATGCCCACTCTGTGTCTGAAGGAGTGATTTGATATGCCCACTTTGTGTCTGATGGAGTGATTTGATATGCCCACTATGTGTCTGAATGAGTGATTTGATATGCCCACTATGTGTCTGAAGGAATGATTTGATATGCCCACTTTGTGTCTGATGGAGTGATTTGATATGCCCACTATATGTCTGATGGAGTGATTTGATATGCCCACTTTGTGTCTGAAGGAGTGATTTGATATCCCACTTTGTGTCTGATGGAGTGATTTGATATGCCCACTATGTGTCTGAATGAGTGATTTGATATGCCCACTATGTGTCTGAAGGAGTGATTTGATATGCCCACTATGTGTCTGAAGGAATGATTTTATATGCCCACTATGTGTCTGAATGAGTGATTTGATATGCCCACTATGTGTCTGAAGGAGTGATGTGATATGCCCTCTACGTGTCTGAAGGAGTGATTTGATATGCCCACTATGTGTCTGAAGGAATGATTTGATATGCCCACTATGTGTCTGAAGGAGTGATTTGATATGCCCACTTTGTGTCTGATGGAGTGATTTGATATGCCCACTATGTGTCTGAAGGAGTGATTTGATATGCCCACTATGTGTCTGAAGGAATGATTCTATATGCCCACTATATGTCTGAATGAGTGATGTGATATGCCCACTATGTGTCTGAAGGAATGATTTTATATGCCCACTATGTGTCTGAATGAGTGATTTGATATGCCCACTATGTGTCTGAATGAGTGATGTGATATGCCCACTATGTGTCTGAAGGAATGATTTTATATGCCCACTATGTGTCTGAATGAGTGATTTGATATGCCCACTATGTGTCTGAAGGAATGATTTGATATGCCCACTATGTGTCTGAAGGAGTGATGTGATATGCCCACTATGTGTATGAAGGAGTGATTTGATATGCCCACTATGTGTCTGAAGGAGTGATTTGATATGCCCACTATGTGTCTGAAGGAGTGATGTGATATGCCCACTATGTGTCTGAAATAGTGATTTGATATCGCCACTTTGTGTCTGAAGGAGTGATTTTATATGCCCCTTACCTGTCTAAAGGAGTGATTTGATATGACCACTATGTGTCTGAAGGAGTAATGTGATATGCCCACTATATGTCTAAAGGAGAGATTTGACATGCCCACTATATGTCTGAAGGAGTGATTTGATATGCCCACTTTGTGTCTGAAGGAATGATTTGACATGCCCACTATGTGTCTGAATGAGTGATTTGATATGCCCAATATGTGTCTGAAGGAGTGATTTGATGTGCCTACTATGTGTCTGAAGGAGTGATTTGATATGCCCACTATGTGTCTGAAGGAGTGATTTGATATGCCCACTATGTGTCTGAAGGAGTGATTTGATATTCCCACTATGTGTCTGAAGGAGTGATTTGATATGTGCACTATGTGTCTAAAGGAGTGATTTGATATGCCCACTATGTGTCTGAAGGAGTGATTTAATATGCCCACTATGTGTCTGAATGAGTGATTTGATATGCCCACTACGTGTCTGAAAGAGTGATTTGATATGCCCACTACGTGTCTGAAGGAGTGATTTGATATGCCCACTACGTGTCTGAAGGAGTGATTTGGTATGCCCACTACGTGTCTGAAGGAGTGATTTGATATGACCACTACATGTCTGAAGGAGTGATTTGATATTGTCTGAAGGAGTGATTTGATATTGTCTGAAGGAGTGATTTGATATTCCCACTATGTGTCTGAAGGAATGATTTGATATGCCCACTATGTGTCTGAAGGAATGATTTGATATGCCCACTACGTGTCTGAAAGAGTGATTTGATATGCCCACTATGTGTCTGAAGGAGTGATTTGATATGCCCACTACGTATCTGAAGGAGTGATTTGATGTGCCCACTATGTGTCTGAAGGAGTGATTTGATATGCCCACTACGTGTCTGAAAGAGTGATTTGATATGCCCACTATGTGTCTGAAAGAGTGATTTGATATGCCCACTATGTGTCTGAATGAGTGATTTGATATGCCCACTACGTGTCTGAAAGAGTGATTTGATATGCCCACTACGTGTCTGAAGGAGTGATTTGATATGCCCACTACGTGTCTGAAGGAGTGATTTGGTATGCCCACTACGTGTCTGAAGGAGTGATTTGATATGCCCACTACATGTCTGAAGGAGTGATTTGATATTGTCTGAAGGAGTGATTTGATATTGTCTGAAGGAGTGATTTGATATTCCCACTATGTGTCTGAAGGAATGATTTGATATGCCCACTATGTGTCTGAAGGAATGATTTGATATGCCCACTACGTGTCTGAAAGAGTGATTTGATATGCCCACTATGTGTCTGAAGGAGTGATTTGATATGCCCACTACGTGTCTGAAGGAGTGATTTGATGTGCCCACTATGTGTCTGAAGGAGTGATTTGATATGCCCACTATGTGTCTGAAGGAGTGATTTGATATGCCCACTATGTGTGTGAAGATGTGATTTGATATGCCCACTATGTGTCTGAAGGAGTGATTTGATATGCCCACTATCTGTCTGAAGGAGTGATTTGATATGCCCACTATGTGTCTGAAGGAGTGATTTGATATGCCCACTATGTGTCTGAAGGAGTGATTTGATATGCCCACTATGTGTCTGAAGGAGTGATTTGATATGCCCACTATGTGTCTGAAGGAGTGATTTGATATTGTCTGAAGGAGTGATTTGATATTGTCTGAAGGAGTGATTTGATATTCCCACTATGTGTCTGAAGGAATGATTTGATATGCCCACTATGTGTCTGAAGGAATGATTTGATATGCCCACTACGTGTCTGAAAGAGTGATTTGATATGCCCACTATGTGTCTGAAGGAGTGATTTGATATGCCCACTACGTGTCTGAAGGAGTGATTTGATGTGCCCACTATGTGTCTGAAGGAGTGATTTGATATGCCCACTATGTGTCTGAAGGAGTGATTTGATATGCCCACTATGTGTGTGAAGGAGTGATTTGATATGCCCACTATGTGTCTGAAGGAGTGATTTGATATGCCCACTATGTGTCTGAAGGAGTGATTTGATATGCCCACTATGTGTCTGAAGGAGTGATTTGATATGCCCACTATGTGTCTGAAGGAGTGATTTGATATGCCCACTATGTGTCTGAAGGAGTGATTTGATATGCCCACTATGTGTCTGAAGGAGTGATTTGATATGCCCACTATGTGTCTGAAAGAGTGATTTGATATGCCCAATATGTGTCTGAAAGAGTGATTTGATATGCCCACTACGTGTCTGAAGGAGTGATTTGATATGCCCACTACGTGTCTGAAGGAGTGATTTGGTATGCCCACTACGTGTCTGAAGGAGTGATTTGATATGCCCACTACATGTCTGAAGGAGTGATTTGATATTGTCTGAAGGAGTGATTTGATATTGTCTGAAGGAGTGATTTGATATTCCCACTATGTGTCTGAAGGAATAATTTGATATGCCCACTATGTGTCTGAAGGAATGATTTGATATGCCCACTACGTGTCTGAAAGAGTGATTTGATATGCCCACTATGTGTCTGAAGGAGTGATTTGATATGCCCACTACGTGTCTGAAGGAGTGATTTGATGTGCCCACTATGTGTCTGAAGGAGTGATTTGATATGCCCACTACGTGTCTGAAAGAGTGATTTGATATGCCCACTATGTGTCTGAAAGAGTGATTTGATATGCCCACTACGTGTCTGAAGGAGTGATTTGATGTGCCCACTATGTGTCTGAAGGAGTGATTTGATATGCCCACTACGTGTCTGAAAGAGTGATTTGATATGCCCACTATGTGTCTGAAAGAGTGATTTGATATGCCCACTATGTGTCTGAAGGAGTGATTTGATATGCCCACTACGTGTCTGTAGGAGTGATTTGATATGCCCACTACGTGTCTGAAAGAGTGATTTGATGTGCCCACTATGTGTCTGAAGGAGTGATTTGATATGCCCACTACGTGTCTGAAAGAGTGATTTGATATGCCCACTATGTGTCTGAAAGAGTGATTTGATATGCCCACTATGTGTCTGAAGGAGTGATTTGATATGCCCACTACGTGTCTGTAGGAGTGATTTGATATGCCACTACGTGTCTGAAAGAGTGATTTGATATGCCCACTACGTGTCTGAAAGAGTGATTTGATATGCCCACTACGTGTCTGAAGGAGTGATTTGATATGCCCACTACGTGTCTGAAGGAGTGATTTGATATGCCCACTACGTGTCTGAAGGAGTGATTTGATGTGCCCACTACGTGTCTGAAGGAGTGATTTGATATGCCCACTACGTGTCTTAAGGAGTGATTTGATGTGCCCACTACGTGTCTGAAGGAGTGATTTGATATGCCCACTACGTGTCTGAAAGAGTGATTTGATATGCCCACTATGTGTCTGAAAGAGTGATTTGATATGCCCACTACGTGTCTGAAGGAGTGATTTGATGTGCCCACTATGTGTCTGAAGGAGTGATTTGATATGCCCACTACGTGTCTGAAAGAGTGATTTGATATGCCCACTATGTGTCTGAAAGAGTGATTTGATATGCCCACTATGTGTCTGAAGGAGTGATTTGATATGCCCACTACGTGTCTGTAGGAGTGATTTGATATGCTCACTACGTGTCTGAAAGAGTGATTTGATATGCCCACTACGTGTCTGAAAGAGTGATTTGATATGCCCACTACGTGTCTGAAGGAGTGATTTGATATGCCCACTACGTGTCTGAAGGAGTGATTTGATATGCCCACTACGTGTCTGAAGGAGTGATTTGATGTGCCCACTACGTGTCTGAAGGAGTGATTTGATATGCCCACTACGTGTCTTAAGGAGTGATTTGATGTGCCCACTACGTGTCTGAAGGAGTGATTTGATATACCCACTATGTGTCTGAAGGAGTGATTTGATATGCCCACTACGTGTCTGAAGGAGTGATTTGATGTGCCCACTACGTGTCTGAAGGAGTGATTTGATGTGCCCACTACATGTCTGAATGAGTGATTTGATATGCCCACTATGTGTCTGAAGGAGTGATTTGATGTGCCCACTATGTGTCTGAATGTGTGATTTGATATGCCCACTATGTGTCTGAAGGAGTGATTTGATATACCCACTATGTGTCTGAATGAGTGATTTGATATGCCCACTATGTGTCTGAATGAGTGATGTGATATGCCCACTATGTGTCTGAATGAGTGATTTGATATGCCCACTATGTGTCTGAATGAGTGATTTGATATGCCCACTATGTGTCTGAATGAGTGATGTGATATGCCCACTATGTGTCTGAATGAGTGATTTGATATGCCCACTATGTGTCTGAATGAGTGA
>JAWPHD010018121.1:0-41347 GCA_037043455.1 Cyrtodaria siliqua | reverse complement strand
CTTCATTAAATCCATTTTTAATACTTTATGGTAGTTTATGTCCAACTGAGCTTGATTCTTTACCTGGTAGTTCATTTGATCCATTTTAATACAATTGATGGTAGTTTATGCCAACTGAAACTTGATTCTTTACCTTGTAGCTCATTTGGTCCAATTTTAATACAGTTAACATATTTATGCCAACTAAGCTTGGTTCTGTACCTGGTAGTTCATCTCATATCCATTTTTAATACAGTTTATGGTAGTTTATGCCAACTAAGCTTCATTTTTACCTTATAGTTCACTTATCCTTGTTTAATAGTTTATGGTAGTTTATGCAACTGAGCTTGATTCTTTACCTGGTAGTTCATTTGATCCATTTTTAATACAGTTTAAGGTAGTTAATGCCAACTAAGCGTCATTCTTTACCTTATAGTTCACTTGATCCATGTTTAATAGTTTATTGTAGTTTATGCCAACTGATCTCGATTCTTTACCTGGTAGTTCATTTGATCCATTTTTAATACAGTTGAAGGTAGCTTATGCCAACTAAGCTTTCATTCTTTACCTTATAGTTCACTTGAGTCCATGTTCAATAGTTTATGGTAGTTTATGCCAACTGAACTTGATTCTTTACCTGGTAGTTCATTTGATCCAATTTTTAATACAGTTTATGGTAGTTTATGCCAAATGAGTTTGATCTTTACCTGGTAGTTCATTTGATCCATTTTTAATACAGTTTATGGTAGTGTATGCCAACTGAGCTTGATTCTTTACCTGGTAGTTCATTTGATCCATTTTTAATACAGTGTATGGTAGTTTATGCCAACTGAGTTTGATTCTTTACCTGGTAGTTGATTTTATCCATTTTTAATACAGTTTATGGTAGTTTTGGCCAACTTAGCTTCTTTTTTTACCTGATAGTTCACTTGATCCATTTTTAATAGTTTATGGTAGTTAATGCCAACTGAGCTTGATTCTTTACTTGGTAGTTCATTTGATTCATTTTTAATACAGTTTATGGTAGTTTATGCCAACTTAGCTTCTCTCTTTACCTGATAGTTCACTTGATCCATTTTTAATAGTTGATGGTAGTTTATGCCAACTGAGCTTGATTCTTTACCTGGTAGTTCATCTGATCCATTTTTAATACAGTTTATGGTAGTTTATGTCAACTGAAACTTGATTCTTTACCTTGTAGCTCATTTGATCCATTTTTAATACAGTTCATGGTAGTTTGTGTCAACTGAAACTTGAATCTTTACCTTGTAGCTCATTTGATCCATTTTTAATACAGTTTATGGTAGTTTGTGTCAACTGAAACTTGATTTGTTACCTGGTAGCTCATTTGATCCATTTGTAATACAGTGTATGGTAGTTTGTGTCAATTGAAACTTGATTCGTTACCTTGTAGCTCATTTGATCCATTTTTAATACAGTTTATGGTAGTTTATGTCAAGTGAGCTTGATTCTTTACCTGGTAGTTCTTATGATCCATTTTAATACAGGTTAATGTAGTTGATGCCAACTGAGTTTGATTACCTGGTAGTTCATTTTATCCATTTTAAAAACAGTTTATGGTAGTTTATGCCAACTGACCATGATTCTTTACCTGGTCATTTGATTCATTTTTAATACAGTTTAAGGTAGTTTATGCCAACTGAAACTTGATTCTTTACCTAGTAGCTCATTTGATCCATTTTTAATACAGTTAATGGTAGCTTTTGTCAAGTGAGCTTGATTCTTTACCTGGTAGTTCATTAAATCCATTTTTTAATAATTTGTGGTAGTTTATGTCAAGTGAGCTTGATTCTTTACCTGGTAGTTCATTTGATCCATTTTTAATACAGTTTATGGTTGTTTATGTCAAGTGAGCTTGATTCTTTACCTGGTAGTTCATAGGATCCATTTTAATACAGTTTAATGTAGTTTATGCCAACTGAGCTTGATTCTTTGACTTGGACATTTGATTCATTTTTAATACAGTTTATGGTAGTTTATGCCAACTGAGCTGTGATTTGTTTACCTGGTAGTTCATTTGAACCATTATTTTAAAACACTTCATGGTAGTTTATGCCAACTGAACTTGATTCTTTACTGTGTCTGGTATTCGATTCATTTTTAATACAGTTCATGGTAGTTTATGCAAACTATGCTTTATTATTTACCTAGTAGTTCATTAGATACATTTTGAATAGTTTATGGTAGTTTATGCCAACTGAGCTTGACTCTTTACTTGGTAGTTTATTTGATCCACTTGTTATAAAAACAACTGCAGTTTATAGAAACCATTTTTGATACTTTCTCTGGTAGATCTGGCCTCATACTGCAAGCAGGCACTGTTGGTGTGGAAATAATCTTCGTCTTTTATAGGGAAGTCATAAGATCCAGTTGGTGTGGTGCATTTTGTAGGACAATGGAACGTACCTTCGACCTGCAACAGATCCATTAATCAACCTCAGCAGTATTACTCTAACAGAGAACATACCAATTTTGATACTTTCTCTGGTAGCATTGGCTTCGTACTGCATGCCGGCACTGGTTGCTGTGGTAATATTTTCCATCATTTACAGGGAACTTATAACGATCCAGTGGTGTGGTGCATTTTGTGGGACGCAAAGAACGGATGTCGACCCTGCAACAGATCCGAGAAGCAACCACATCAATATCAGTCTACAGAGTACATACCATATAATCTCATTCAATTTTATCCTAGTCTAAAGAATATATCCTTTTCTAGCTTATAAAAACATCATAATGCTACCACAAATTTTAAAGCTATATCAATTAAATGCCTTACAACATCAACCTTAGTGTATCATATTTGCTGCTCAAAAGTAATATCTCCAAATCACCTTTTTGTAACATAAAACAGGTCATGTTATGCAATTTTTCTTGAGAATTAGGTTACTATCTCACCAATACAAGGTTATATTTAGAAAATCAGAATCAAAATAAAATCTTAAAAATCCTACAATTTGTTTCAGTCTTTTTCTGAGCCAAAAATACAGAGGAGACTTAATCCTTACCCCTCAATGAATGTATAATGGACTCCTTTGTTTGAATTGGGACCAGTCCATTTATAGTACAAAGGGGTTACTATCTCACCAGTACAAGTGGATTTGCTCTTGCCTCAGTGGTTATATTTGGAAAATCAGAATCAAAACAAAATCTTAAAATCCTACAATTTGTTTTCAGTCTTTTTCTGAGCCAAAAATACAGAGGAGATTTAATCCTTACCCCTCTATGAATAGACTCCTGTCTTTGAATTTGGACCAGTCCATTTATAGTACAAAGGAGTCTTTCGGTCAAATGACTGATGAGCACCCAGATATAAACCCTTATCACCTTGCCATGTTTGACATCCAATCAAAATGAACTTTGCCATCTTCGGGATGGTTAACATTTTGTGCTGTTGATTTTATGAATATTGAGTTCTGCTCAACCCCGGGCTAGAGGACATGAGCGGTATCTAGCATATTTCACTACCACTCATGAACAGTCTCCATCAAATGAGACTGCAATATTTCGTATGTGTCGTGCTCGGCCGTTTCCAAAGGTCCATTATCATACTCTTTTTTTGGTTAGAACCAACTACATATCGTGGCAGTCATTTTGGTAAAGGTCCAAATCAATATCACTTACGTTTTCTGAGAAGTAGTCACCACAAAATCACATTTTTAAAATTTATTTTTAGCCGTTGCGGCCATTTGGAATTTCCGGCTGACCTGAATGTTTGCTAGGATCAACTAGACATCAAGAGCAACATTCCTGTCAAGTTTCATGAAATTCCATGAAGTGGTTTCAGAGTAGTTGTCACAAGTTTTTCCTATATAAGACCATGTAAACAAAAATGGCCGCTGGTGGCTACATTTGACATCCAATCAAAATGAACTTTGGTTAGGACCAACTACATGTCCTGCCAGTCATTTTGGTAAAGGTTTCAAATCAATATCACTTATGGTTTTTGAGAAGTAGTCGCCACAAAATCGCATTTTTAAAATTAGTTTTAGCTATGGCGGCCATCTAGAATTTCTGGCCAACCTGAATTTTGGCTAGGATCAACTAGACATCAAGAGCACCACTCTTGTGAAGTTTCATGAAATTCCGGCAAGCAGTTTCAGAGGATTAGTCGTCACAAAAAAAAGTTTGCAGCCGGACAGATGCACCATGGCATCAGCTCTTTGATCATCGAGCTAAAAACAGAGACTGACCTCTATACGTCCTTTCTTGCCCATTATCACAGCTGCATTGGTACCCTCTCCTGCATCTACATGATACGTGAGGTTGGCCAGGGCACCGTTTTTGTACTTCAGGATAATCACTGCACTCTCATCAACACCTGTAAGGTCACCGTTCAGTTTGGTTATTATATTCTAGTGTTATAATAATAATAATAATAATAATAAGAGGCTCTCTTCTCTTAGGATGCATTATTGTGTAGCGTGGGTTTGAAAATAATAGAGGGAAGTGATGTAGGTATCAGATGCCAAATAACAAAGTGTTACTTTGATATCCTTTTCTGATTAATCAATATTATAGTGTTACCTATGAATATTTTTAATAATAATGTAAACATGTTATTGTGTCATCCAAGGCCATTCATTTATAATTAGTAACATATAGAAGTTTCTGGATGAGGAAATAAAATATTGATGTTTATATTTAACATCATATGACAGTCATTCAAGGTTACTGGAATATTCTAAAACTTCTATGATGTTCTACGACATTCTATGACAGTATAAAGCCTTTGGGGGTTGTTATCTGTTCAGTATCTGAGAATTTACTTCAGATTCAGTATAAAGTGAAAATAGTAGATGCTTTGAATCAAAAATATATTGTGCGAGGATAAAAATTATTGTGCTCACATATACTAAATTGACATTGGATTATTTGTACTATTGTGAATAAATAAACCAGGAAAGACTTGAAGTGAAACTGGATTAAAGGGACACTTCACACATTTGATTAAAGGGACACTAGACAATTTAGATTAAAGGGACACTTGCCAATATTATTTGAAGTTTATTCTTATATCGGATGTTTAAGAAATACTTGATCTAATGTATGTGTATTCTGTAAGTGAACATTTTTCATTGTAGTATTTGAATACTGTATGCATTTATGGGGTTTGTCATTTTTATCATTCTCAGTCTCATCATGATGGTGTCTACTTGAAGCAGTAAGCTTGATGCTTACATTCGAATACCACACTGGAGATATGACAAGATACCCCACCCAGTCGAATTATACTGACACTGGGCCGAGCAGTCCTAGAACTACCCTTACAGAGACTGGTTGCGAGCGTTCAATTTAAACAAGAGGTCAATGACCTTGAAGCTCTACCGATTGATTTTGATTTCAGGAAGTAGTCGCTACAAACTTGTTTTTTGAAAATCTATTTGCTAGGATCAATTAAGACATCAAGAGCAACATTCCTGTGAAGTTTCATGAAAATCCGTCAAGTGGTTTCAGACGAGTAGTCACTACAAGTTTTCATTATATCACTCTATGTAAACAAAGATGGCCGCTGACAGCCGTGTTTAACATTGAATCAAAATAATGTTCAACTGGGATAATCATCATGTCATGCTGATCATTTTAGAAAAAGTCCCATATCAATATCTCTTATAGTTTTCAAGAAGTAGTCGCTACAAACTTATTTTTTAAAAATCTATTTTTACCCATGGCGGCCATCTTGAATTTCCGGCCGATCTGAAATGTTGCTAAGATCAATTAGACATCGAGAGAACCATTCGTGTGCAGTTTCATGAAAATCCATCAAGTAGTTTCAGAGGAGTAGTCGCTACAAGTTTTCATTATATAACTCTATGTAAACAAAGATGGCCACTGGCAGCCATGTTTAACGTCGAATCAAAATAATGTTCGACTCGAATAACCATCATGTCATGCTGATCATTTTAGAAAAAGTCCCATATCAATATCACTTATAGTTTTCAAGAAGTAGTCGCTACAACTTATTTTTTTAAAATCTATTTTTAGCTGTGGTGGCCATCTTGAATTTCTGGCCGATCTGAAATTTGGCTAGGATCAATAAGACATCAAGAGCAACATTCCTGTGAAGTTTCATGAAAATTCGTCAAGTAGTTTCAGAGGAGTAGTCGCTACAAGTTTTCATTTTATAACTCTATGTAAACAAAGATGGCCGCTGACAGCCATGTTTAACATCAAATCAAAACGATTTATGACAAGGACCAACGTCATGTCATGCTGATCATTTTAGAAAAAGTCCCATATCAATATCACTTATAGTTTTCAAGAAGTAGTCGCTACAAACTTGTATTTTGAAAATCTATTTTTAGCCATGGCGGCCATCTTGAATTTCCGGCCGACCTGAAATTTTGCCAGGATCAATTAGACTTCAAGAGCAACATTCGTGTGAAGTTTCATGAAAATCCGTCAAGTAGTTTCAGAGGAGTAGTCGCTACAAGTTTTCATTATATAACTCTATGTAAACAAAGATGGCCACTCGCAGCCATGTAACGTCGAATCAAAATAATGTTCGACTCGGATATAAACCATCATGTCATGCTGATCATTTTAGAAAAAGTCCCATATCAATAGCTCTTATAGTTTTCAAGAAGTAGTCCCTACAAACTTATTTTTTAAAAATCTATTTTTAGCTTTGGCGGCCATCTTGAATTTCCGACCGACCTGAAATTTTACTAGGGTCAATTAGACATCAAGAGCAACATTCCTGTGAAGTGTCATGGAAATCCGTCAAGTAGTTTCAGAGATGTAGTCACTACAAGTTTTCATTATATAACTCTATGTAAACAAAGATGGCCACTGTTTAACGTCGAATCAAAACGATTTTCGACAAGGACCAACATCATGTCATGCTGATCATTTTAGAAAAAGTCCCATATCAATATCTCTTACAGTTTTCAAGAAGTGGTCGCTACAAACTTATTTATTTTAAATCTATTTTTAGCTTTGGCGGCCATCTTGAATTTCCGGCGAGCCTAGGATCAACTAGACATCAAGAGCAACATTCCTGTGAAGTTTCATGAACATCCGTCAAGTAGTTTCAAAGGAGTAGTCGCTACAATTTTTTACTATATAACTCTATGTAACCAAAGATGGCTACTGGCAGCCATGTTTAATGTCGAATCAAAATAATTTTCGACTTGGATCTACATCATGTCATGCATTCATATTCTACAAAGTGAAATGGTTGTTGGCTGGGAACAAGCTGCATGTTGTTATATTTAACAAAGTGAAATGGTCGTGGGCTGGGAACAAGCTGCATGTTGTTATATTCTACAAAGTGAAATGGCTGTTGGCTGGGAACAAGCTGCATGTTGTTATTTTTAACAAAGTGAAATGGTTGTGGGCTGGGAACAAGCTGCATGTTGTTATATTCTACAAAGTGAAATGGCTGTTGGCTGGGAACAAGCTGCATGTTGTTATATTTAACAAAGTGAAATGGTTGTGGGTTGGGAACAAGCTGCATGTTATTATATTTAACAAAGTGAAATGGTTGTTGGCTGGGAACAAGCTGCATGTTGTTATATTCTACTAACTGAAATGGTTGTGGGCTGGGAACAAGCTGTATGTTGTTATATTCTACAAAGTGAAATGAGTGTTGGCTGGGAACCAGCTGCATGTTGTAATATTTAACAAAGTGAAATGGTTGTTGGCTGGGAACAAGCTGCATGTTGTTATATTTAACCAAAGATGGCTACTGGCAGCCATGTTTAATGTCGAATCAAAATAATGTTCGACTTGGATCTACATCATGTCATGCTGATCATTTTAGAAAAAGTCCCATATCAATATCACTTATAGTTTTCAAGAAGTAGTCGCTACAAACTTATTTTTTAACAAGAGGTCAATGACCTTGAAGCTCTACTGATTGATTTTGATTTCAGGAAGTAGTCGCTACAGACTTGTTTTTTTGAAAATCTATTTTTAACCGTGGCGGCCATCTTTAATTTCCGGCCGACCTGAAATTTTGCTAAGATCAATAAGACATTAAGAGCAACATTCCTGTGAAGTTTCATGAAAGTCCGTCAAGTAGTTTCAGAGAAGTAGTCGCTACATGTTTTCATTATATAACTCTATGTAAACAAAAATGGCCGCTGGCAGCCATGTTGAACGTCAAATCAAAACGATTTTCGACAAGGACCAACATCATGTCATACTGATCATTTTAGAAAAAGTCCCATATCAATATCTCTTATTGTTTTGAAGAAGTAGTCGCTACAAACTTATTTATTTTAAATCTATTTTTAGCTGTGGCGGCCATCTTGAATTTCCGGCCGACCTGAAATTTTTCTAGGATCAACTATACATCAAGAGCAACATTCCTGTGAAGTTTCATGAACATCCGTCAAGTAGTTTCAGAGAAGAAGTCGCTACAAGTTTTTACTATATAACTCTATGTAACCAAAGATGGCCACTGGCAGCCATGTTTAACGTCGAATCAAAATAATTTTCCACAAGGATCTACATCATGTCATGCTGATCATTTTAGAAAAAGTCCCATATCAATATCACTTATAGTTTTCAAGAAGTAGTCTACAAACTTATTTTTTACAAATCTATTTTTAGCTGTGACGACCATCTTGAATTTCCGGCCGACCTGAAATTTTTCTAGAATCAATTAGACATCAAGAGCACCATTCCTGTGAGGTTTCATGACAATCCGCCAAGTAGTTTCAGAGGAGTAGTCGCTACAAGTTTTTACTATATAACTCTATGTAAACAAAGATGGCCACTGGCAGCCATGTTTAACGTCGAATCAAAATAATTTTCCACAAGGATCTACATCATGTCATGCTGATCATTTTAGAAAAAGTCCCATATCAATATCACTTATAGTTTTCAAGAAGTAGTCGCTACAAACTTATTTTTTTAAAATCTATTTTTAGCTGTGACGGCCATCTTGAATTTCCGGCCGACCTGAAATTTTTCTAGGATCAATTAGACATCAAGAGCAACATTCCTGTAAAGTTTCATGACAATCCGTCGAGTAGTTTCAGAGGAGTAGTCGCTACAAGTTTTTACTATATAACTCTATGTAAACAAAGATGGCCGCTGGCAGCCACGTTTAACGTCGAATCAAAACGATTTTTGATAAGGACCAACATCATGTCATGCTGATCATTTTAGAAAAAGACCCATATCAATATCACTTTTAGTTTTCAAGAAGTAGTCGCTACAAACTTGTATTTTGAAAATTTATTTTTAGCCGTGGCGGCCATCTTGAATTTCCGGCCGACCTGAAATTTTGCTAGGATCATTTAGACATCAAGAGCAACATTCCTGTGAAGTTTCATGAAAATCCGTCAAGTAGTTTCAGAGGAGTAGTCGCTACAAGTTTTCATTATATAACTCTATGTAAACAAAGATGGTCGCTGGCAGCCATGTTTAACGTCAAATCAAAACGATTTTCGACAAGGATCAACATCATGTCATGCTGATCATTTTAGAAAAAGTCCCATATCAATATCACTTATAGTTTCCAAGAAGTAGTCGCTACAAACTTGAATTTAAAAAATCTATTTTTAGCTTTGGCGGCCATCTTGGATTTCACATCAACATGAATTTTTGCTAGGATCAACTAGACTTCATGGGCAACATTTCTGTAAAGTTTTATGAATATCCATCCAGTAGTTTCAGAGGAGTAGTCGCTACAAATAAAAGTTAACGGACAGACGGACAGACGGACAGACAGACGGACGGACGACGGACGCCGCACCACGGCATAAGCTCTGCTGATCTCTGATCAGTAGAGCTAAAAATCAATTTTTAGCTGTGACGGCCATCTTGAATTTCTGGCAGATCTGAAATTTTGCTAGGATCAATGAGACATCCTGTAAAGTTTCATGAAAATCCGCCCAGTAGTTTCAGAGGAGTAGTCGCTACAAGTTTTTACTATATAACTCTATGTAAACAAAGATGGCCGCTGGCAGTCATGTTTAACGTCGAATCAAAACGATTTTTGACAAGGACCAACATCATGTCATGCTGATTATTTTAGAAAAAGTCCCATATCAATATCAATTATAGTTTTCAAGAAGTAGTCGCTACAAACTTGTATTTTAAAACTCTATTTTTAGCTTTGCCGGCCATCTGGATTTCACATCAACATCAGTTTTTGCTAGAATCAACTAGACTTTATGGGCAACATTTCTGTAAAGTATCATGAATATCCATCCAGTACTTTCAGAGGATTAGTCGCTACAAATAAATGTTTACGGACAGACGGACGGACGCCGGATGACGCACCACGTTATAAGCTCTGCTGATCTCTGATCAGTCGAGCTAAAAACAGAACCTCAGTTCCGGAGAATTATCGTGTACTGGGGGCACTCTTCAGTTTCGCATGAATGTCCATGGTGTAAATCAGAAAGAAATCAACTAAGCATCTTTTAGGTCCATGGATGGTATTTATAATAATTATGAAGCACATGTTTGATGTTGTTTTCAGTTTTGAGTACTTCTAAGTTTATTTTGGTGTATTGGAATATGCATTCTTTGGGTTTTTTGGAGGCTATAAATAGAAAAATGTGAACCAATCAAAAACTTTCTAAAAATAGGTAAAATGGCTGATTTTCAATCACGGGGAGATCAGCATGGAATAACTTTTTAAAACGCCGGACTAGGTATGTAAAATTTAGCATTTCCTGATATGCAAGAGCATTATGAGTGCAGACATGACCCTGATATGTGTAGGAATTTTTTATTTTTTTTATTTATTGACATTTGAAATATTGCTAAAATTGGTATTTTAACATGTTTTGAGGGGTGGGGTAATCTTAAAGAAATTGGACTAAAGTTGTACAGAAAATGCTTTTTGATACTTTTATTTGGTATGGAAACATGGGTAATTTTATTGACTTCTAAGAAATGTATGACACAATGATGATGTGATTTATTTTTGCTCAAGGATTTAGGCTAAGGGCTTGTCATGGGTTTGATGATTGAGAAATGTACATTAAACTGTGGAGTGCCCCCTATTATATTGCATTGAGAGTTCAACCAATCGGCGCCCCTTCCTAGGTCACATGCAAATATTCCAGTGATATATGGAAGATTAAATAGGAAATTTCAAACTACACTAAGAAGCTGTGTTTGAAACCTTCTTGCCTATCACCGCTACGGGTTCAAATTCCGCCGTGAGCTCGACTTTTAAGTGAGAAAGTGTCAATTATAGCAGACAGGGGTCGGTATAAGAACAAGTAATGTATACCTCCCGCACTAAGTCTTGTGAGAATCAATACTTTCTCACAAGTCAAATTCCTAGTGGGATTCGAACCTGCAGCAGTGAGAGCGAAAAAAAAGTTTCGAACTCAGAGTCATAGTAAAGGTGCCTCTTGTATGTTTTTATAAGATTATTAGACAATACGATTTTAAAATGTTCCAAGCATAAACTGATTTAAAGTAGCTATCCCGCCAACAACAGCCAAATTTAAGAACAGATGTACACCGTTCCTAAACCTACTGACGACAAGGTATAAATTTTGAGAATCCAAACTCTATAGACACACTATAATCGGCTTTGACCAGCTAAGGCAAACCCCAAAATTGGTCGAATTAAGAGTTACCAACTCATAATTAATTTTACGCATATTCAATCACAGATATTTTAAAAAAACTTTTAACCAGCACATATACATTATTATATGACCTGAACACCTGGATAGAGTTTTGATAAACATGTTTTTTAGTGATTTTTTCCCGTTATTTGGCTTGTTAGTTTCTTTAAGACCTCTCTAGCCGCTCTAAAAATATAGAGTGGGTATGACTGCAGGGATTGTTTTTTCTTCTTTCAATCTTTCCTCTACCAGCTCTAAATAACATATGTAAGAAGGTAGGGATACAAAAAAAAAAAAAAAACATTTCTAAGCCTACTAACAATAAGGTATATATGTAACTTACATGGACTCTTTAACTACAATATAAACCAGGCAAAACATCACCCTATTGCTATCATTGCATATTAAATTACAGGAATTTTAAGTTTCCATAACTAAATCTAGACCGAGTCTGCTATTTTTATCTCTTGTTTGTGTTTGTTGCTTCCAAGGGATCCCCTTTTCAGTATTTATTGACATTCACATTAGCGTTTGTTTAGTACTGTATGGCGGCCTTAAAAAGTTGTCCCGACTACAAATCAGTAGTGTTATTAGTTACTGGTCCTTTGGGATCATCAAGCCCAGTCTTTGTGGTTTTAAAGTAGAATATCGATTAAGCCGGTGCTAGGTGTGGGAGGTGTTGCACTTTAAATTACCCCACATGAACAGACTCAATAAAACCGAGTCTGCTACTTTTATCTCTTGTTTGTGTTTGTTGCTTCCAAGGGATCCCCTTTTCATATTTATTTTAAATGTCACATATGCATTATTTTATGACCTCAACACATGGATAGAGTTTGGAAGAACGTCTTTGTAGTCAAATTTGGCGGTTTAAAATTAAACCTACCTGTAGACATAAGGTTTCCCACAGCTGTGATTGACTCGGGCATTTCCTTATAAACCATACAGGCAAACTGTATGACATAAATCCCGATATCTAAACACCCTCCACCACCCAGCGCAAGGGTATTCAAGCGTGGAACATCTGCTAAAGGAAAACAGAAGTTGGCTTGAACCAGCCTAATGTCACCCAGGGTACTAGCAGCTATTTCCTTTCTGATCTGTGCATAAACTGGGAACCAGCGACTCCACACACCCTGAAATACCAAGCTGCATGTTGTTATATTCTACAAAGTGAAATGGTTGTTGGCTGGGAACAAGCTGCATGTTGTTATATTCTATGAAGTGAAATGGTTGTTGGGTGGGAACAAGCTGTATGTTGTTATATTCTATGAAGACAAATGGCTGTGGGCTGGGAACAAGCTGCATGTTGTTATATTCTACAAAGTGAAATGGTTGTTGGCTGGGAACAAGCTGCATGTTGTTATATTTAACAAAGTGAAATGGTCGTGGGCTGGGAACAAGCTGCATGTTGTTATATTCTACAAAGTGAAATGGCTGTTGGCTGGGAACAAGCTGCATGTTGTTATATTTAACAAAGTGAAATGGTTGTGGGATGGGAACAAGCTGCATGTTGTTATATTCTACAAAGTGAAATGGCTGTTGGCTGGGAACAAGCTGCATGTTGTTATATTTAACAAAGTGAAATGGTTGTGGGCTGGGAACAAGCTGCATGTTGTTATATTTAACAAAGTGAAATGGCTGTTGGCTGGGAACAAGCTGCATGTTGTTATATTCTACTAATTGAAATGGTTGTGGGCTGGGAACAAGCTGTATGTTGTTAAATTCTACAAAGTGAAATGAGTGTTGGCTGGGAACCAGCTGCATGTTGTAATATTTAACAAAGTGAAATGGTTGTTGGCTGGGAACAAGCTGCATGTTGTTATATTTAACAAAGTGAAATGGTTGTTGGATGGGAACAAGCTGCATGTTGTTATATTCTTCTAATTGAAATGGTTGTGGGCTGGGAACAAGCTGCATGTTGTTATATTCTTCTAATTGAAATGGTTGTGGGCTGGGAACAAGCTGTATGTTGTTATATTCTACAAAGTGAAATGAGTGTTGGCTGGGAACCAGCTGCATGTTGTAATATTCTACAAAGTGAAATGGTTGTTGGCTGGGAACAAGCTGCATGCTGTTATATTTAAGAAAGTGAAATGTTTGTTGGATGGGAACAAGCTGCATGTTGTTATATTTAACAAAGTGAAATGCTTGTTGGCTGGGAACAAGCTGCATGTTGTTATATTTAACAAAGTGAAATAGTTGTTGGCTGGGAACAAGCTGCATGTCGTTATATTTAACAAAGTGAAATGGTTGTTGGCTGGGAACAAGCTGCATGTTGTTATATTCTACTAATTCAAATGGTTGTGGGCTGGGAACAAACTGCATGTTGTTATATTCTACAAAAAGAAGTGATTGTTGGCTGGGAACAAGCTGCATGTTGTTATATTCCACAAAGTGAAATGGTTGTTGGGTGGGAACAAGCTATATGTTGTTATATTCTACAAAGTGAAATGGTTGTTGGCTGGGAACAAGCTTCATGTTGTTATATTCTACACAGTGAAATGGTTGTTGGCTGGGAACAAGCTGCATGTTGTTATATTCTACAAAGTGAAGTGTTTGTTGGCTGGGAACAAGCTGCATGTTGTTATATTCTATGAAGTTAAGTGATTGTTGGCTGGGAACAAGCTGCATGTTGTTATATTCTACAAAGTGAAGTGATTGTTGGCTGGAAACAAGCTGCATGTTGTTATATTCTACACATGTTGTTATATTCTACAAAGTGAAATGGTTGTGGGCTGGGAACAAGCTGCATGTTGTTATATTTTACAAAGTGAAATGGTTGTGGGCTGAGAACAAGCTGCATGTTGTTATATTCTACAAAGTGAAATGGTTGTGGTCTGGGAACAAGCTGCATGTTGTTATATTCTACAAAGTGATACGGTTGTTGGCTGGGAACAAGCTGCATGTTGTTATATTCTACAAAATGAAATGGTTGTTGGCTGGGAACAAGCTGCATGTTGTTATATTCTACAAAGTGAAGTGATTGTTGGCTGGGAACAAGCTGCATGTTGTTATATTCTACACATGTTGTTATATTCTACAAAGTGAAATGGTTGTGGGCTGGGAACAAGCTGCATGTTGTTATATTTTACAAAGTGAAATGGTTGTGGGCTGGGAACAAGCTGCATGTTGTTATATTCTACAAAGTGAAATGGTTGTGGGCTGGGAACAAGCTGCATGTTGTTACATTCTACAAAGTGAAACAGTTGTGGGCTGGGAACAAGCTGCATGTTGTTATATTCTACAAAGTGGAGTGATTGTTGACTGGGAACAAGCTGCATGTTGTTATATTCTACAAAGTAAATGGTTGTTGGCTGGGAACAAGCTGCAAATCCTTATATTCTACAAAGTGAAATTATTGTGGGCTGGGAACAAGCTGCATGTTGTTATATTCTACAAAGTGAAATGGTTGTAGGCTGGGAACAAGTTGCATGTTGTTATATTCTACAAAGTTAAATAGTAGTGGGCTGGGAACAAGCTGCATGTTGTTATATTCTACAAAGTGAAATGTTTTTTTGTTTTAAACATATTTATTTTACATCGATTGCGAAACAAGTTCTTGCAACTTAGATTAATCACTCTCGATGGCTTCCTGGGTAGAACCAGTACTAAGCAATGTGGATTAATTATCTTGCTCAAGGATAAATAACGTGGCCGCGGCGGAGGATCGAACCCACGACCTCTCGATCCGGAGTTCGGCGCTCTACCACTGGACCACGCACTCCACAAAGTGAAGTGAAATGTTTGTGGGCTGGAAACAAGCTGCATGTTGTTATATTCTACAAAGTGAAATGGTTGTGGGCTGGGAACAAGCTGCATGTTGTTATATTCTACAAAGTGAAATGGTTGTGGGCTCGGAACAAGCTGCATGTTGTTATACTCTACAAAGTGAAATGTTTGTGGGCTGGAAACAAGCTGCATGTTGTTATATTCTACAAAGTGAAATGGTTGTGGGCTGGGAACAAGCTGCATGTTGTTATATTCTACAAAGTAAATGGTTGTTGGCTGGGAACAAGCTGCAAATACTTATATTCTACAAAGTGAAATTATTGTGGGCTGGGAACAAGCTGCATGTTGTTATATTCTACAAAGTGAAATGGTTGTGGGCTGGGAACAAGTTGCATGTTGTTATATTCTACAAAGTGAAATAGTAGTGGGCTGGGAACAAGCTGCATGTTGTTATATTCTACAAAGTGAAATGGTTGTGGGCTGGGAACAAGCTGCATGTTGTTATATTCTACAAAGTGAAATGGTTGTGGGCTCGGAACAAGCTGCATGTTGTTATACTCTACAAAGTGAAATGTGTGTGGGCTGGAAACAAGCTGCATGTTGTTATATTCTACAAAGTGAAATGGTTGTGGGCTGGGAACAAGCTGCATGTTGTTATATTCTACAAAGTGAAATTATTGTTGGCTGGGAACAAGCTGCATGTTGTTATATTCTAAAAAGTGAAATGGTTGTGGGCTTGGAACAAGCTGCATGTTGTTATATTCTACAAAGGGAAGTGGTTGTGGGCTGGGAACAAGCTGCATGTTGCTAAATTCTATAAAGTGAAATGGTTGTGGGCCGGGAACAAGTTGCATGTTGTTATATTCTACAAAGTGAAATGGTTGTGGGCCGGGAACAAGGTGCATGTTGTTATATTCTACAAAGTGAAATGGTTGTGGGCTGGGAACAAGCTGCATGTTGTTATATTCTACAAAGTGAAATAGTTGTGGGCCGGGAGCAAGGTGCATGTCGTTATATTCTATAAAGTGAAATGGTTGTGGGCTGGGAACAAGCTGCATGTTGTTATATTCTACAAAGTGAAACAGTTGTTGGCTTGGAACGAGCTGCATGTTGTTATATTCTACAAAGTGAAATGGTTGTTGGCTGGGAACAAGCTGCATGTTGTTATATTCTACAAAGTGAAATGATTGTTGGCTGGGAACAAGCTGCATGTTGTTATATTCTATAAAGTGAAATGGTTGTGGGCCGGGAACAAGTTGCATGTTGTTATATTCTACAAAGTGAAATGGTTGTGGGCCGGGAACAAGGTGCATGTTGTTATATTCTACAAAGTGAAATAGTTGTGGGCCGGGAGCAAGGTGCATGTTGTTATATTCTTGAAAGTGAAATGGTAGTGGGCTGGGAACAAGCTGCAAGTTGTTATATTCTAGCAAGTGAAATGGTAGTGGGCTTGGAACAAGATGCATGTTGTTATATTCTATGAAGTGAAATGGTTGTGGGCTGGGAACAAGCTGCATGTTGTTATATTCTACAAAGTGAAATGGTTGTGGGCTTGGAACAAGATCCATGTTGTTATATTCTATAAAGTGAAATGGTTGTGGGCTGGGAACAAGATGCATGTTGTTATATTCTACAAAGTCAAATGGTTGTGGGCTGGGAACAAGCTGCATGTTGTTATATTCTACAAAGTGAAATGGTTGTTGACTGGGAACAAGATGCATGTTGTTATATTCTACAAAGTGAATTGGTTGTGGGCTGGGAACAAGCTGCATGTTGTTATATTCTACAAAGTGAAATGTTAGTGAGCTGGAAACAAGCTGCAAATTGTTAAATTTTACAAAGTGAAATGGTTGTGGGCTGGGAACAAGCTGCATGTTGTTATATTCTACAAAGTGAAATGGTTGTGGGCTGGGAACAAGCTGCATGTTGTTATATTCTACAAAATGAAATGTTTGTGGGCTGGAAACAAGCTGCATGTTGTTATATTCTACAAAGTGAAATGGTTGTGGCTGGGAACAAGCTGCATGTTGTTATATTCTACAAAGTGAAATGGTTGTGGGCTGGGAACAAGCTGCATGTTGTTATATTCAACAAAGTGAAATGGTTGTTGGCTGGGAACAAGCTGCATGTTGTTATATTCTACAAAGTGAAATGGTTGTTGGCTGGGAACAAGCTGCATGTTGTTATATTCTACAAAGTGAAATGATTGTTGGCTGGGAACAAGCTGCATGTTGTTATATTCTACAAAGTGAAATGGTTGTGGGCTGGGAACAAGCTGCATGTTGTTATATTCAACAAAGTGAAATGGTTGTTGGCTGGGAACAAGCTGCATGTTGTTATATTCTACAAAGTGAAATGGTTGTTGGCTGGGAACAAGCTGCATGTTGTTATATTCTACGAAGTGAAATGGTTGTGGGGCGGGAACAAGCTGCATGTTGTTATATTCTACAAAGTGAAATGGTTGTTGGCTGGGAACAAGCTGCATGTTGTTATATTCTACAAAGTGAAATGGTCGTGGGCTGGGAACAAGCTGCATGTTGTTATATTCTACAAAGTGAAATAGTAGTGGGCTGGGAACAAGCTGCATGTTGTTATATTCTACAAAGTGAAATGGTTGTGGGCTGGGAACAAGCTGCATGTTGTTATATTCTACAAAGTGAAATGGTTGTGGGCTCGGAACAAGCTGCATGTTGTTATACTCTACAAAGTGAAATGTGTGTGGGCTGGAAACAAGCTGCATGTTGTTATATTCTACAAAGTGAAATGGTTGTGGGCTGGGAACAAGCTGCATGTTGTTATATTCTACAAAGTGAAATGATTGTTGGCTGGGAACAAGCTGCATGTTGTTATATTCTAAAAAGTGAAATGGTTGTGGGCTTGGAACAAGCTGCATGTTGTTATATTCTACAAAGGGAAGTGGTTGTGGGCTGGGAACAAGCTGCATGTTGCTAAATTCTATAAAGTGAAATGGTTGTGGGCCGGGAACAAGTTGCATGTTGTTATATTCTACAAAGTGAAATGGTTGTGGGCCGGGAACAAGGTGCATGTTGTTATATTCTACAAAGTGAAATGGTTGTGGGCTGGGAACAAGCTGCATGTTGTTATATTCTACAAAGTGAAATAGTTGTGGGCCGGGAGCAAGGTGCATGTCGTTATATTCTACAAAGTGAAATGGTTGTGGGCTGGGAACAAGCTGCATGTTGTTATATTCTACAAAGTGAAACAGTTGTTGGCTTGGAACGAGCTGCATGTTGTTATATTCTTGAAAGTGAAATGGTAGTGGGCTGGGAACAAGCTGCAAGTTGTTATATTCTAGCAAGTGAAATGGTAGTGGGCTTGGAACAAGATGCATGTTGTTATATTCTATGAAGTGAAATGGTTGTGGGCTGGGAACAAGCTGCATGTTGTTATATTCTACAAAGTGAAATGGTTGTGGGCTTGGAACAAGATCCATGTTGTTATATTCTATAAAGTGAAATGGTTGTGGGCTGGGAACAAGATGCATGTTGTTATATTCTACAAAGTCAAATGGTTGTGGGCTGGGAACAAGCTGCATGTTGTTATATTCTACAAAGTGAAATGGTTGTTGACTGGGAACAAGATGCATGTTGTTATATTCTACAAAGTGAATTGGTTGTGGGCTGGGAACAAGCTGCATGTTGTTATATTCTACAAAGTGAAATGTTAGTGGGCTGGAAACAAGCTGCAAATTGTTAAATTTTACAAAGTGAAATGGTTGTGGGCTGGGAACAAGCTGCATGTTGTTATATTCTACAAAGTGAAATGGTTGAGGGCTGGGAACAAGCTGCATGTTGTTATATTCTACAAAATGAAATGTTTGTGGGCTGGAAACAAGCTGCATGTTGTTATATTCTACAAAGTGAAATGGTTGTGGCTGGGAACAAGCTGCATGTTGTTATATTCTACAAAGTGAAATGATTGTTGGCTGGGAACAAGCTGCATGTTGTTATATTCTACAAAGTGAAATGGTTGTGGGCTGGGAACAAGCTGCATGTTGTTATATTCAACAAAGTGAAATGGTTGTTGGCTGGGAACAAGCTGCATGTTATTATATTCTACAAAGTGAAATGGTTGTTGGCTGGGAACAAGCTGCATGTTGTTATATTCTACGAAGTGAAATGGTTGTGGGGCGGGAACAAGCTGCATGTTGTTATATTCTACAAAGTGAAATGGTTGTTGGCTGGGAACAAGCTGCATGTTGTTATATTCTACAAAGTGAAATGGTCGTGGGCTGGGAACAAGCTGCATGTTGTTATATTCTACAAAGTGAAATGGTTGTTGGCTGGGAACAAGCTGCATGTTGTTATATTCTACAAAGTGAAATGGTTGTTGGCTGGGAAAAGCTGCATGTTGTTATAGTCTACAAAGTGAAATGGTTGTGGTCTGGGAACAAAATTACTGAAATATATAGACCTTTAATATTATGACCACAATTTATTAAAGAGAGTGGGTATATCTCTGCAAGATCAGTTAAAATGCAGTTTCATGAATATTAGGAAAGGAATTTATTTCAATCCCATTAAAATCAGACCCTTTATCATGCTACGATAATCTACACTACAAGGATCTGACAACACTCCATTGTAGGTCACGTCAGATTGACCTTACGATAAGCCAATCAGATTTTAGTAAAATGCTGTGGAGCAGTCTACGCTCGGTAACTTTTAGCTTATAAAACACAAAATAATTGCATTGACAAGCATAATACACCAACCATTATTGAATATTTACTGAAAAAAAAGAAAGAAAGAATGATTGTTTGACAGAATTTAATAGCAGTACAATTTTCTTTACCGATTCTTGAGATTGACACACACTAAAATAACACTCGTGGGTCAACAGTCGAACGTCGTTAGAGTACTAATGTCGTAATAATTTCGGTGGAATATATACTTTCAAAACACACATGGCAACGCTCATGATTTTCTTCGTATCTTGATATAAAACATGCCATTTAGTGCATTTCTTTGAATTTATCGTGCAATAACACACAAAGACATATCTTTATTCGGATACAGATCTATGTGTTTTATGTTGATTTTCGTTTATTCAGTTCACTCGAACGTCATCTGAAGTGCATAATGATATGAAACGCGCGATTTCATTGGTTGAATTTAGTTGATCTTCTCATGAACATTGATTAGATGAAAGGTCGATCTGATGTGACCTACAACTTGTCAAGGGAATGTTGTCAGATCCTATAGCGGAGAATATCAAAGCGTAATTAGGATATGATTTTAATGAGATTGGACTTTATTTATACCTCTAGTTTGAAAAGATAAATAACCAACTGACCTTTGAAATTTTTACCCTAAAATATTTTTTCTGTCGTCAATGTCAGAAAACATGTGAAGCTTCATGAAGATAAGTTTAGGTAAACTAAATATACAGAGGCTTTACCTGTATAATATTGAATCAACTGAACATTAAAAAAATGTGAGCCTGTGCCAAGTATCATATCAATTTTATCTGAGTTTAACTAATTCAATATTAATTAGGCACAAACGCGAGATTCTATTTATCACATAACTTCTATTTATCACATAAGTCCAAAAAACGTACATTTATTAATGTAGCTGCCTGTATTATCGTGTTGTCGCTGTATGTTATGTATGATGACTTTGTAGGATACCTTAAACAACAAAACTGACTCGTCAATTTCCGTAATCCGGTATTTAAAATCCATGAGGCAGTATTCTGATCCACACCAAGCTAAACAGAAAAGACTGAATGATGATTCGGCCTTTATTTGCATTTTTAATTACACTAGTGTATTATAATAAATACATCAGGGATTTACACTCCCACACCTTAATTTATGTCACTTTAACAAGCTACAACCAGCCTTGATCGTGGTGATGATGATGATGATGATGATAATGATGATAATGGCAGAGCTGCAGCTGTTTCAAAAATAATTATTTCCGATGATCTACGGAAATGAGCGAGTTTGCACGATTGTGATTCTTAGCTCTAGCTGTTTGGCTGCCTTACATTCATGGGCCGAGGGCCTGGAAACCTGAGAACCGGATAAAATCGGGTAAAATTTCCAGTTGGGTGAAATCATGTTTACCTCTATAAATAACAGCTTCTTAGCCTTGGCAAGGTCAAGCACCTGTTTGGCCTGCCTCAGGTTCATGGCCATGGGTTTTTCACACAAAACATGCTTCCCTGCTTCCAACATTTTCATGGACAATTCTGCATGGGTAATGTGGAGAGTTCCAATGTACACAACCTCTGAAATGAAATTAAATAATATTGAAGTTTTACGGAACGTCTATACTGGCCGGGGGCCACTTTCCGTCACTTATGCAAACATAAACTAATTTTTCAGACTAATCTATGTATCCTGACAATTGTTCTCTACTTTCTATTACCTCATCCTGGAAATATGACACCAAAGAATTTTTGTTTTATATAAATTATCGAAGTGGCACGTGACCTTTTTATAAATAGACACCTTATTATAAATAGACACCATTTTATAACAAGAGCTGTCGGAGAACAGCGCAGCTCGACTATTCGATTTTTCAGAGAATAATAAATTATATAGCTAGTATATACAATCAGAAAACAAGGCTAAAACAATTTTGGGGTGGGGTTGGGGGATGGGGCTTGTATAGAAACTCAGGCCGATATAAAATTATGCGAAATTTTATTATTTTTATCTGTTTTAATCCAAAATTGCTGTCATTTTAAAACAAATTGTGGTGGAAAGGCAACTCGGGGAGGGAGCCGATATCTGGTAATTTTTATTGTGTATCTGAATTTAATCTGAATTGTTTTATATGTAAATGATTGCGTTCAAATTAAAATATTAATATCCAAATAATGGAAGACAAAATAAAAACAATTTCCCTCTCCCTGTGAGTGGAGCCCATAAACCAATGGGGGCAAACAATTGCGCATACAATATTCAACATACCTAGCTATATATGTGTAAAAATAATTGAGTTTCGAGTGGGGGGGTGGACGGGGGTGGAAGGGGGAAGGCAACATAGCTACATGTGTAAGAATTGACCAAAACAACACAGAAATATGTAAAAAAAATAGAGTTTCGATGTGGTGGGGTGGGGCAACATAGCTATATATGTGTAAGAATTGACCAAAA
This sequence comes from Cyrtodaria siliqua, assembly GCA_037043455.1. Lineage (NCBI taxonomy): Eukaryota > Metazoa > Mollusca > Bivalvia > Adapedonta > Hiatellidae > Cyrtodaria > Cyrtodaria siliqua. The sequence goes on along the minus strand of JAWPHD010018121.1, from coordinate 18,934 downwards.
CAACACAGAAATATGTAAAAAAAAATATATTGGGGTGTGGGTGCAACATATATGTGTAAGAAGCTATGTAAGAATTTACCAAAACAATACAGAAATATGTAAAAAAACAAACAAACAAAAAACCGAGTGGGGGTGGGGGTTGGGTGTTGGGGAGAGGCAAGAGTGGAGGGTGGGGGAGGGGGTGAGGGCAACATATATGTGTAAGAAGCTATGTAAGAATTGACCAAAACAACCCAGCAATATTTAAAAAAATAATAATAATTAAACAAGAGGCCCTCTTGCCCAAGAGGGCCTGTGGACGCTCTACAGGCTCAAGATAAAGTTTATGTATAAGGGATCATAGGTCTTTCAAAAATCTTTCAACCAGAACATGGCAATGACAGGTGCAACTAGGCTTAGTACTGATCATCCTCGCCAAGATTTGCTGAAATCTGGCAAAGAGTTCAGAAGAGACTAATCTGGACAAATTTTGTGTAATAAAACATTTAAAGGGTCACAACTCTGCCAAAAATCATTCAACCGAAATATGGCGATGATATGCACAACAAGGCTTAATACAGATCATCCTTGTCAAGTTTCTTTTCAAGTCAATTCACAAAAAAATTGTGGTATCAAAATAACTCTGCCAAATATCTGTAAACCGGAACGTGACGATGACATGCACAACTAGGCTTGGTGCTGATCATCCCTGCAAAGTTTCATTGAAATCTGGCGAGGTGTTCAGGAGAAGTAGATCAGACAAAGTTTGTGTATTAAAACCTTTAAAGGGCCATAATTCTGCCAAAAAAATCATTCAACCGGAATACGGCATTAATTTGCACAACTAGACATGGAATTGATCATCCCTAAAAAGCTTCGTTTAAATCCGGCCAGGGGTTCAGGAGAACTAGTCAGAACAAAGTTTGTGTATTAAAACCTTTAAAGGGCCTTTACTCTGCCAAAAATCATTCAACCGGAACTCGGCGATGATTTGCACAACTAGACATAGAATCGATCATCCCTAAAAAGTTTTGTTTAACCCGGCCAGGGGTTCAGGAGAACTAGTCAGAACAAAGTTTGTGTATTAAAACCTTTAAAGGGCTATAACTCTACCAAAATCATTCAACTGGAACACGGTGACTATGTATAACTAGGCTTGGTACTGATCATCCCTGCAAAGTTTCAATGAAATCCGGCCAAATGAAGGCCCTTTCGTCTTAATGACGCCAAGATATAGCATATTTCAGAAAATCAAGGGCCGTGACTCCGATGTAAATGGTCCAATCTGCATGATTTTAGAACTTGTCCAAGGTTTCATTGATATTAACAATCTGGTAAAGTTTCTTAAAGAGCGGATGAAAGATGGAGGCCCTATCGTCTTAACGAGGCAAAATATAGGATTTTTAACTGAATCAAGGGCCATAACTCCACTGTTACAGGTCCGATCTGGCTGGTTTTCAACTTGACCGAGCTTTCATTGATATTAACAATCTGGTAAAGTTTCATAAAGATCGCATGAAAAATGGAGGCCCTATCATCTTAACGAGGCAAAATATAGCATTTTTAACTAAATCAAGGGCCATAACTCATCTGTTACTGGTCCGATCTGGCTGGTTTACAAAATTGTTTGAGCTGTCATTGATATAAACAATCCGGTAAAGATGAGATGAAAGATGAAGGCCCCATCTAATTAACGAGGCAAAATATAGCATTTTTAACTAAATCAAGGGCCATAACTCCGCTGTTAATGGTCCGATCTAGCTGGTTTTCGAACTTGTCCGAGCTTTCACTTACATAAACAATCTGGTAAAGTTTGATAAAGATTGGATCTAAGAGGAAGGCCCTATCGTCTTGAGGCAAAATATAGCATTTCTAACTAAATCAAGGGCAATAACTCCGCTGTTAATGGTCCGATCTAGCTGGTTTTCGAATTTGTCCAAGCTTTCATTGATATTAACAATCTGTGCAAGTTTGGTAAATATCAAATAATAAATGAAGGTGCTAGAGTGTTCACAAGGCTTAATATGGCAGTTTTCAGCCAAACAAGGGCCATAACTCCGGTGAAACTATTTCGATCTTGCCGGTTTTCGTACTTATCCGAGTTTTCATTGATATAAAGACACTGGCAAAGTTCAGTAAAGGTCCGATTAATATTGAAGGCTCTAAAGTGTTCACAAAGCAGAAAATAGCATTTTTCAGGGGAAAAAAAGGGCCATAACTCCAGTGTTACTGATCCGGTGGTGGGTCGAGGTGCATGGAGGGGAGGGGGGGGGGGGGGGGGGGGGGGGGGGGGGGCAACATAGCTATGTGTAAGAATTGACAAAAACAACACAGAAATATGTAAAACTAAATAAACAAGAGGTCAATGACCTTGAAGCTCTACTGATTGATTTTGATTTCAGGAAGTAGTCGCTACAAACTGTTTTTTTGAAAATCTATTTTTAGCTGTGGTGGCCATCTTGAATTTCCGGCCGACCTGAAATTTTGCCAGGATCAATGAGACATCAAGAGCAACATTCCTGTGAAGTTTCATGAAAATCCGTCAAGTAGTTTCAGAGGAGTAGTCGCTACAAGTTTTCATTATATAACTCTATGTAAACAAAGATGGCCACTGACAGCCATGTTTAACATTGAATCAAAATAATGTTCGACTCGGATAACCATCATGTCATGCTGATCATTTTAGAAAAAGTCCCATATCAATAACTCTTATAGTTTTCAAGAAGTAGTCGCTACAAACTTATTTTTTAAAAATCTATTTTTAGCCATGGCGGCCATCTTGAATTTCCGGCCGACCTGAAATTTTGCTAAGATCAATAAGACATCAAGAGCAACATTCGTGTGAAGTTTCATGAAAATCCGTCAAGTAGTTTCAAAGAGTAGTCGCTACTAGTTATCATTATATAACTCTATGTAAACAAACATGGCCACTGGCAGCCATGTTTAACGTCGAATCAAAATAATGTTCGACTTGAATAACCATCATGTCATGCTGATCATTTTAGAAAAAGTCCCATATCAATATCACTTATAGTTTTCAAGAAGTAGTCGCTACAAACTTGTCTTTTGAAAATCTATTTTTAGCCATGGCGGCCATCTTGAATTTCCGGCCGACCTGAAATTTTGCAAGGATCAATTAGACATCAAGAGCAACATTCGTGTGAAGTTGCATGAAAATCCGTCAAGTATTTTCAGAGGAGTAGTCGCTACAAGTTTTCATTATATAACTCTATGTAAACAAAGATGGCCACTGGCAGCCATGTTTAACGTCGAATAAAAATAATGTTCGACTCGGATAACCATCATGTCATGCTGATAAATTTAGAAAAAGTCCCATATCAATATCTCTTATAGTTTTCAAGAAGTAGTCGCTACAAACTTATTTTTTAAAAATCTATTTTTAGCCGTGGCGGCCATTTTGAATTTCCGGCCGACCTGAAATTTTGCTAGGATCAATTAGACATCAAGAGCAACATTCCTGTGAAGTTTCATGAAAATCCGTACAGTAGTTTCAGAGGAGTAGTCGCTACAAGTTTTAATTATATAACTCTATGTAAACAAAGATGGCCGCTGGCAGCCATGTTTAACGTCGAATCAAAACGATTTTCGATAAGGACCAACATCATGTCATGCTGATCATTTTAGAAAAAGTCCCATAGCAATATCCCTTAGAGTTTTCAAGAAGTAGTCGCTACAAACTTGTTTTTTAAAAACCTATTTTTAGATTTGGCGGCCATCTTGGATTTCACATCTACATGAATTTTTGCTAGGATCAACTAGACTTCATGGGCAACATTTCTGTAAAGTTTCATGAAAATCCATTCAGTAGTTTCAGAGGAGTAGTCGCTACAAAAAAAAAGTTAACGGACAGACGGACGGACAGATGGACATACGGACGGACGACGGACACCGCACCATGGCATAAGCTCTGCTGATCTCTGATCAGTAGAGCTAATAAAAAGTGGTGGTGGTGAGGGGGGGGGGGGGGGAGTGGGGGGAGGGGGCAACATATATGTGTAAGAATTGAATAAAACAACACAGAAATATGTAAAAAAAACACAAAACATTGTGGAGTGGGGGCTTGGGGATGCTATAATATTGGTGAAGTACGAATAAGATGGGCCATCACAATTTGGGTTCCATGGGAGCCCAGAATTTGTAGAAAACAAAATTACTTACCCAACCCTTTACAACATACTATAAGGAAACCAATTCCCAAATTTAGTTCAGCTAGGACAAGAAATATAAGAGATATAGACCTGTAAACACAGCTTACACGCAAAATTTGATGTGAAACAGACACATTTTAAGGGCTATCAGAATTTGGGTTCCATGGGAGCCCAGGGGTTACAGGAACCAAAATTACTTAAGCAGCCCTTAAGATAATGCTATAAGGAAGCTAATGGCCAAATTTGGTTGTGCTAGGGTAAGAAATGTAAGAGATATAGACTTACATGCAACATTTGATGTGAAATGGGACACATTTTATGGGCTATCCATGGGAGCCCATGGGTTACAGGAAACAAAATTGCTTATGCAGCCCTTAAGATGATGCTATAAGGAAGCCATGGCCAAATTTGGTTGTGCTTGGATAAGAAATGTAAGAGATATAGACTTGTAAACACAGCTTACACGCAGACCATGATGTGGGACGCCGACGCCGGGGTGATTACATAAGCTCTCTTATTCTTCGAGCTAAAAAGACTAAAAGTGAGAAATCAGTTTATTTACAAGCCCAGTTTCCATCATGTTTTTATGTAATTTATTATGCGGCAGCAGTGTAGGCCTATTAGCAAGCCAACTTTGCACGGCCGTTTTTGAAAAATCGCGGCCGATAATTGGGGGAGTGGGTGGGGTAAAAAAATAAAAAAAAAATTTTTTTTTTTTGCTCAACAACACTTCCAAACTCTTACTTCCTCAATATTGTTATGTTTTGTATACATTTATAGAAGAAATATGATCTAAAATGTTTTGTTTTTTCACCTTTATCTGAAAAAATAAATTACCACAGAGACACCCACTTGTCGCGTAGTGTGTGTTAGCAACTTATTTTGCACACCCTGTTTGCATATTTGCACACCCAGTTCTTGAATTTCTGCCTAATACACTACAGTATGTGAGCGCATCCCCAACGCCACATAAGGAAGTAAACACAATTTTCGGAGAAATCCCCTTTCGTTTCTGTACCACTTATTTACATTTTGGTTGTTACTTCTGTTTTCAATATTCAGTGCTAAACGTCTGTCAATTAGTAACATCGCGTAAGTAATTTGCAATGTAACAACAGTTTTTAAATGAGAATGACGGAAACTGGGCTTAGACGGAAAGTGGACCCTAAACCAGTACAGATTAGGTCATACTGGGCGCTAGCTATTTAACATTTTTAAACATATTTCTCTTTGTAAAACAACAATGTGCAAGCTACAGGTAGAAATAAACTTTGGGATTTTAAACAATAACACTGAGGTACATTTTGACTTCAATATTTACGATTCATATGGATCACAAAGATTATGGGCCTTGAAGTTGTTTTTGCTCACAAGGATAAAGACTGAAGAATTGCTCTCCTCCATCAAATGAACATATAACCTAACTGTTGGCCTGAGATATTAGGTGTATGTAAATATGGATTATTATTCAAGCATGTTTTTGAATACCTATGCCAAAAGAAGTTGGGTGACAGTATTAAATTTGAAAATGGAGCATTAGTTTTATTTAAATCTTAGTACTTCAGGATCTTTTATCACTCATTGATAGTGTTTGCTTGATTACACAGCCATATCAGTACTGGGAGTGTTTGCTTGATTACACAGCCATATCAGTACTGGGAGTGTTTGCTTGATTACACAGCCATATCAGTACTGGGAGTGTTTGCTTGATTACACAGCCATATCAGTACTGGGAGTGTTTGCTTTATTACACAGCCATATCAGTACTGGGAGTGTTTGCTTGATTACACAGCCATATCAGTACTGGGGGTGTTTGCTTGATTACACAGCCATATCAGTACTGGGGGTGTTTGCTTGATTACACAGCCATATCAGTACTGGGAGTGTTTGCTTGATTACACAGCCATATCAGAACTGGGAGTGTTTGCTTGATTACACAGCCATATCAGAACTGGGAGTGTTTGCTTGATTACACAGCCATATCAGTACTGGGGGTGTTTGCTTGATTACACAGCCATATCAGTACTGGGGGTGTTTGCTTGATTACACAGCCATATCAGTACTGGGAGTGTTTGCTTGATTACACAGCCATATCAGAACTGGGAGTGTTTGCTTGATTACACAGCCATATCAGAACTGGGAGTGTTTGCTTGATTACACAGCCACATCAGTACTGGGAGTGTTTGCTTGATTACACAGCCATATCAATACTGGGAGTGTTTGCATGATTACACAGTCATATCAATACTGGGAGTGTTTGCATGATTACACAGCCATATCAGTACTGGGAGTGTTTGCTTGATTACACAGCCATATCAGTACTGGGAGTGTTTGCATGATTACACAGCCATATCAGTACTGGGAGTGTTTGCTTGATTACACAGCCATATCAGTACTGGGAGTGTTTGCTTGATTCCACAGCCATATCAGTACTGGGAGTGTTTGCTTGATTACACAGTCATATCAGTACTGGGAGTGTTTGCTTGATTACACAGTCATATCAGTACTGGGAGTGTTTGCTTGATTACACAGTCATATCAGTACTGGGAGTGTTTGCTTGATTACACAACCATATCAGTACTGGGAGTGTTTGCATGATTACACAGTCATATCAATACTGGGAGTGTTTGCATGATTACACAGCCATATCAGTACTGGGAGTGTTTGCTTGATTACACAGCCATATCAGTACTGGGAGTGTTTGCTTGATTACACAGCCATATCAGTACTGGGAGTGTTTGCTTAAATTACGCAACCATTTCAGTACTGGGAGTGTTTGCTTGATTACACAGCCATATCAGTACTGGGAGTGTTTGCTTGATTACACAGCCATATCAGTACTGGGAGTGTTTGCTTGATAACACAGCCATATCAGTACTGAGAGTGTTTGCTTGATTACACAGCCATATCAGTACTGGGAGTGTTTGCTTGATTACACAGCCATATCAGTACTGGGAGTGTTTGCTTGAAAACACAGCCATATCAGTACTGGGAGTGTTTGCTTGATTACACAACCATATCAGTACTAGGAGTGTTTGCTTGATTACACAGCCATATCAGTACTGGGGGTGTTTGCTTGATTACACAACCATATCAGTACTGGGAGTGTTTGCTTGATTACACAACCATATCAGTACTGGGGGTGTTTGCTTGATTACACAGCCATATCACTACTGGGGGGTGTTTGCTTGATTACACAGCCATATCAGTACTGGAGTGTTTGCTTGATAACACAGCTATATCAGTACTCGGAGTGTTTGCTTGATTACACAACCATACCAGTACTGGGAGTCTTTGCTTGATAACACAACCATACCAGTACTGGAGTGTTTGTTTGATTACACAGCCATATCAGTACTGGGAGTGTTTGCTTGATTTCACAGCCATATCTGTACTGGTAGTGTTTGCTTGATTACACAGCCATATCAGTACTGGGAGTGTTTGCTTGATTACACAGCCATATCAGTACTGGGGGGTGTTTGCTTGATTACACAACCATATCAGTACTGAGGGTGTTTGCTTGATTACACAGCCATATCAATTCCTGGGAGTGTTTGCTTGATAACACAACCATATCAGTACTGGGAGCGTTTGCTTGATTACACAGCCATATCAGTACTGGGAGTGTTTGCATGATTACACAGCCATATCAGTACTGGGAGTGTTTGCTTGAACACACAACCATATCAGTACTGGAAGTGTTTGCTTGATTACACAGCCATATCAGTACTGGGGGTGTTTGCTTGATCACACAACCATATCAGTACTTGGAGTGTTTGCTTGATCACACAACCATATCAGTACTGGGAGTGTTTGCATGATCACACAGCCATATCAGTACTCGGGATGTTTGCTTGATTACACAGCCATATCAGTACTGGGAGTGTTTGCTTGATAACATAACCATATCAGTACTGGGATTTATTATCCAGTATTACACAACCATATCAGTACTGGAAGTGTTTGCTTGATTACACAGCCATATCAGTACTGGGAGTGTTTGCTTGATAACACAGCCATATCAGTACTGAGAGTGTTTGCTTGATTACACAGCCATATCAGTACTGGGAGTGTTTGCTTGATTACACAGCCATATCAGTACTGGGAGTGTTTGCTTGAAAACACAGCCATATCAGTACTGGGAGTGTTTGCTTGATTACACAACCATATCAGTACTAGGAGTGTTTGCTTGATTACACAGCCATATCAGTACTGGAGTGTTTGCTTGATTACACAGCCATATCAGTACTCGGAGTGTTTGCTTGATTACACAACCATACCAGTACTGGGAGTGTTTGCTTGATAACACAACCATACTAGTACTGGAGTGTTTGCTTGATTACACAGCCATATCAGTACTGGGAGTGTTTGCTTGATTACACAGCCATATCTGTACTGGGAGTGTTTGCTTGATTACACAGCCATATCAGTACTGGGAGTGTTTGCTTGATTACACAGCCATATCAGTACTGGGGGGTGTTTGCTTGATTACACAACCATATCAGTACTGAGGGTGTTTGCTTGATTACACAGCCATATCAGTACTGGGAGTGTTTGCTTGATAACACAACCATATCAGTACTGGGAGTGTTTGCTTGATTACACAGCCATATCAGTACTGGGAGTGTTTGCATGATTACACAGCCATATCAGTACTGGGAGTGTTTGCTTGAACACACAACCATATCAGTACTGGAAGTGTTTGCTTGATTACACAGCCATATCAGTACTGGGGGTGTTTGCTTGATCACACAACAATATCAGTACTTGGAGTGTTTGCTTGATCACACAACCATATCAGTACTGGGAGTGTTTGCATGATCACACAGCCATATCAGTACTCGGGATGTTTGCATGATTACACAGCCATATCAGTACTGGGAGTGTTTGCTTGATAACATAACCATATCAGTACTGGGATTTATTATCCAGTATTACACAACCATATCAGTACTGGAAGTGTTTGCTTGATTACATAGCCATATCAGTACTGGGAGTGTTTGCTTGATTACACAGCCATATCAGTACTGGGAGTGTTTGCATGATTACACAACCATATCAGTACTGGAAGTGTTTGCTTGATTACACAGCCATATCAGTACTGCGAGTGTATATTGGATTATAGCTTTGTTTGAATGGTGGTTTACGTCATGTTTAGTGCATGCTAGGTTATATATGATGGTTGACTTTTTTGTGATAGTAGCAGACCACCCCATTTTTCATGGGTAAAACCATTAATGTATACCTCCTGCCATCCGCCATCCATAAGGATAGACACTTTCTCACTACATCTGGGTATTACAAAAGTTTAACAAATATCAGCACACGCAAAATCATGTGAAATATTTTCTTCAAAAGTTATAAATCCTTTCTTTGAAAGTATGCTTTTAAATGTAACTCTAAGAAACACTTGTTCCAAGTAATTCTAGAACCATACTTTTTCTTGTTGCTAAAAATGTTAAACCAGATATTCAACTACTGGTGCGTGAGTGTTAAGAAAATAATCATACCTATATCTTTATCTTGGGCCAACTCATCGTAAGATCCATAAGCTCTCTTGAATTTGAACTTTTCCGCAAACTTCTGGGCTTTCTCTAGGTCTCGTGATGCCACAGCCACAAACTAATGAAAGTGTCAAACAAATATTGGTACTATTATTTGGATACTACCGTTGTTGAGTCATTACTGTTACTTGATAATGGTAAGATTAATAAATCTTCAAAAATAATTTAGAGCGGTAAACAAAAATGCACCAGTTTTCAAAGCTGTGACACAGGTCAGGTGCAGATCCAGGATTTGAGTTCAGGACATTAAATCCGGGATTGGCAATTTCTCATCATAATTCGGCAAAAAGTTCATCTTCTCTTCCATGTTCAATACATAACTTTTGCTTTGCCCCCCACACCCTTCCCTCCTCCCATCCATCCCCATCCCGCTTACATGGCATTTGAGGAAATCTTGTTCCATTTCTAGATCATTTAAAGGGACAAATAACTGTATGATTTTATTCAGTGAAATGTATACATGAAAACATTAGCATAGACCCAGATAAGCCTGTGAGAAAAAAAAAGGAGTTTTATTTATTATTTGCATTAGATTTTATTTGATGTATCTCTTATGCAATACATATGGCCCGGTTAGAGCAGTCGGTAGCAAGCTTGACTATTATGCTGTTTGACTATTACTACCCACGAGAGTAAGTGTGGGTTACGATACGAGTTGAACCCCACAAAGCGGTACGTCTTTTTTCTGTACCACTATTGAATTCCGTCAATGTTGGTTTTATTTAATAAATATTCAATAATGGTTGGTGTGTTATGTTTGTCAATGTGATTATTTTGTGTTTTATAGGCTAAATGTTATGGACATTGTTTCTTTAAGTCATTAAATCTAAAGAATAATTATGGTAAAACCAGCGCACTTTCCTAAAACCCGGAGGGCATAGGTTCAAACTATGGTTGCTGGATTTTGGTAGTGACACAGCCATGCAGAGGAAGCTTCTTTAGTAATGGTCCAATTATCATTGTATGCCAACAAATATATATAATTATTATATAACTCCCCCCATGATCTCTATCACTCACCTCATGATCTTCTGCTGGCAGATTTTCCTGTATTGCCGTAAAGAAATCTGACGATATTTTCCCTGGTCCGACACACGCCCATCTTGTAGCCATTGTCACGTGGAATTATACCTACAATCAAAATGAAAAATAAAATGAAACTATTTTACATCCACGGATTTTGAACTTTTTTAAGGGGTTTTAGGCCAGTTATATTTAAAATACACTAATATACACTAAAAATACCTCCAGTTTGCATGCACATTAGAATGTCAAGCAATTACACTAACATGTCAGAGTTGACACAAACTCAAATGTTACCTTCACTAAGGACTTGACCAGGTTTCCCACCACACTAAATTAATCAACAGTTAAGGCCGTTTCACATATACACTGAAACCGAAACAAAACTGAACCGAAGTCGTTTTTTGTCGTTTCTGAATCAGCTACTGCTTTCACATAAAAGCCGATTTTGATCCGAATCTCTAAAAATATCGACCTATTTGAGACCGAATCCGAAAAAATTAGAAATCCAATTTGCGCATGTTTTCGTTTCATCCTAATTTTTCTCGGTTTGGTTTCGTTTCGGTTTCGGTGTATATGTGAAATGACATTTAGGTTAGCCCCATTTACAGGTGAATGGCTTTTAAATATCCAAATCTTTATTTAATGTGAACTGAATAATAATCAGTTGTTTTAGAAGCAAAATTAATACTTAAACACTTTTTTAAAAATCTTCACATTTTCATAAATTATCCAAAACAATTACTTAATTAACATGCACAACTAACAGAAACTCTACAGAAAACATCTGAGCCAGAAAACAATTATAATTATCCAAAACAATTACTTAATTAACATGCACAATTAACACAAATACTACAGAAAACATCTGAGCCAGAAAACAATTATACTTTATAAATACTCAAACAATGCATGACCTACACAGTCGATTCTAAATTCAAGAAATCCTTAAAACCTACAAATGATCTGAATGTAGTACCTAATGTCCATGATAAAATTATCAAATGTGGCTACACATAAAGATTACAATTGTCCTTATTTACTTAAAGGTACTGTAGGCAGTCAGGTTATGTCGGAGTCAGATCAAACATTTTCATTGACAATGCGTATATGCATAATTCCGCATATTTCTTCACCAAAAACGCATTAAAAATAAGATTAATGCATACAAAAATGCATTAAAATATCGCCGATAAATATTGAGAACCTAATTCCCGCGTACACACTTAATAGCTTAGAAAAATCAAGTGCACCCAGTCATACTCGATAGATGCTTATTGAAGGCTAAGGTACTGAAGACATCAAGTGCCTCCAGCAATTTGTGTTAGATGCTTGTAAGAAAAAAAAGCATTTTTATCTGCTGTTTGACACAACTTAATTCCATTTTAAAAATGACAGAAGCAATGTTGAATGTATATGTAAGGATAAGAGGAAATATGCAGAATTTTTATAATAGAAATTCATGCTTCCAAAATGGAATATAAAAGAAACAACCATTCTGATTAAATGGGTGTTGAGTTTAACGAAACACTGTATGGCCCATGCTTAGAACAATTAATTAATATGGAACAAACTGTTCCATAGGACAATACATATAAAAATAATACTCATGATTCTTGAAAGTTTTGAGGATTTTTTTTTTTGGAACTTGATGAGTAAAGATACTCACAGTTTTAAAAAACTGAGGGTTTTTGTAAAAATGTATGAGTAAAATGCTCAGCGTATCTACAACTCTGAAGTCTGATGTCAATAATAATTTACATAGTGCTTTGTCTATAAGGCCCAAAAAAAAAATACCTGTGCTTCCGGTGGCCCGACCGACCCTATTTTTAAGGGGCCGACCCTAAAACTTTTTATGAAAAAAAAAAGAAGATTTATCACAATATATCGAGGTAAACTGACATCAAAGAGAAACTTTCAGTTGTATAATCAACTTGTATGGGGTTTATGAGATAAATACATGTAGAATCTCACAATATCTTGCTCCAAAAAAAAAAAGCCTACCAACCTACCCTATTTTTTTAGAGCATGCAATAGGAAACGCACCTATTTTTTTTTGGCCTAAAGGTAGTTTTATGCGGGGAAAAGGAAAACAGCAAACCAACAATTGTTTATGGTTAGCCTTAATTCTATCAGATCTAAAAGAGACTCGAGGCCATCTGGAAGAGTGATTGTTGTCAATCCAAATATTAATGTAAACCATCTTTAATGCTGCTTTTAAGACAATGAGTGTTGTATGCATGAAAACAAGAGGCCCAAGAGGGCCTGTGGACGCTCTACTGGCTAACATGGCTCTTATAACATCAATGAAGCGAGTGACTGCCATTTACGTTTTTTTTGAAAGTTTTGGGCAAAATACAGCTTTTTAACTAAATCAAGGGCCATGACTAAAGAATCTGGTAAAGTTTGGTAAAGATCAGATGAAAAAAATGAAGGCCCTACCGTATTAACGAGGCAACTAAATTTAACTAAATCAAGAGCCATAACTCATAACTCTTCTGTTACTTGTCCGACTGGTCTAACATAGAGCTAAAAAAAAAAAAAAGTAATAATAATAATAAGTTAAAAAAAAAATGAATCAAAATAAATAAAAATATTTTTTTTTTTTAAAAAATATAATAATTAAAAAAAAATAAAAAAATTATTTAAAAAATAAAAAAATAAAAAAAAACAATAATTAAAAAAACAAACAAAAAAAAAACAGAAAATAATATAAAAAGAAAAGAAAAAAGAGTCATAAAATCTGGTAAAGTTTGGCAAAGATCAGATGCAAAATGAAGGCCCTATCGTATGACGAGGCAAATTGTAGAAACATTTTTAAAACAAAATCAAGGGCCATAACTCTGCTGTTACTGGTCCGATCTGGCTGGTTTTCGAACCTGAACAAGCTTTCATTGACATTACCAATCTGATAAAGTTTGGTAAAGAACGGATGAAAAATGAAGGCCCTATCATCTTAACGAGGCAAAATATAGCATTTTTAACTAAATAAAGGGCCATAACTCCGCTGTTACTGGTCCGATATGAATGGTTTACGAACTTGTCCGAGCTTTCATTGATATTAACAATCTGATAAAGTTTGGTAAAGATCGGATTAACAATGAAGCCCCTATCATCTTAACGAGGCAAAATATAGCATTTTTAACTAAATCAATGGCCATAACTTCGCTGTTACTGGTCCGATATGGCTGCTTTTCAAACTTGTTCAAGCTTTCAACGACATTAACAATCTGATACAGTTTGGTAAAGATTGGATGAACAATGAAGCCCCTATCGTCTTAACGAGACAAAATATAGCATTTTTAACTAAATCAAGTGCCATAATTCCACTGTTACTACTCCGATATGGCTGGTTTTCAAACTTGTCCCAGCTTTCATTGATAATAACAATGTGGTTAAGTTTGGTAAAGATACGATGAAAAATGAAGGCCCTATCGTCTTAACGAGGCAAAATATAACAATATAGCATTTTTAACTAAATTAAGGGCCATAACTCCGCTGTTACTGGTCAGATCTGGCTGGTTTTTCGAACTTGTCCGAGCTTTCATTGATATTAACAACCTGTTAAAGTTTGGTAAAGAACTGATGAAAAATGAAGGCCCTATCGTCTTAACGAGACAAAAGTTAACGACGGACGGACAGACGGATGATGGACGACCGACGGACGGACGACGGACAACTCGGCATCACATAAGCTCTGCTGGCCTTTGGCCAGTAGAGCTAAAAATTACTTAATTATATTTAAAATGTGTATTCTTAACAAGAGGCCCAAGAGGGCCTGTAGGCGCTCTACTTGTATGATGTGTGTTCAAAAACATAAACATGATAGAGGCCAACCCAAGAAACATGTTTCCTATATATATCTCTATGTAAACTTTGGGCTATTGTGGCAGCCATTTTGAATAATTTTGATTATTTGACGATAATGAAAAACACAAACTTGATAGAGGTTAACCCAAGGAACATGTATATGATATTTCACTAGAATGAAATAAGTGGTTTAGGAGATTTCGTTTGAAATTTCCTTAAATTTACCTAGTTTTAGCCATGGCGGCCATCATGGATGACTGGCGGCCGTGAAAAACACAAATCTGAGAGGGACTATCCTAAATATCATTGTGCTTAAGTTTCATCAAAATCCGACGGACGAAAAGTGATCGCATAAGCCCTCCTGGCCTTTGGCCAGTAGAGCTAAAAACAAGTTTTGGCGAAAGCCTTAATGTAAAATGTTTACTCCTTAGTCATTATCAATGAGCAACAAGGAACGCATTCAGAGTGAAAAACATTCTTATTATATGATAATTTCTTAAAAAATGTTTTTCACTCTGAAGGTGTTCCTTGTTATTCATTGATTTTGAATATCATGAGTAAATACTCGTTGCAGTCTAAAACAAGAGCTGTCGGAGAACAGCGCAGCTCGACTATTCGATTTTTCAGAGAATAATAATTTTATAGCTAGTATATACCATCAGAAAACATGGCTACAACAATGTGGGGTGGGGTTGGGGGCACAACATAACTATGTGTAAGAATTGACCAAAACTACACAGAAATATTTTAAAAACAAGAGGTCAATGACCTTGAAGCTCTACTGATTGATTTTGATTTCAGGAAGTAGTCGCTACAGACTTGTTTTTCGAAAAATTATTTTTAGCCGTGGTGGCCATCTTGAATTTTCGGCCGACCTGAAATTTTGCTAGGATCAATTAGACACCAAGAGCAACATTCCTGTGAAGTTTCATGAAAATCCGTCAGGTAGTTTCAGAGGAGTAGTCGCTACAAGTTTTCATTATATAACTCTATGTAAACAAAGATGGCCGCTGACAGCCATGTTTAACATCGAATCAAAACAATTTTTGACAAGGACCAACATCATGTCATGCTGATCATTTTAGAAAAAGGCCCATATCAATATCACTTATAGTTTTCAAGAAGTAGTCGCTACAAACTTGTATTTTGAAAATCTATTTTTAGCCATGGCGGCCATCTTGAATTTCCGGCCGACCTGAAATTTTGCTAGGATCAATAAGACATCAAGAGCAACATTTGTGTGAAATTTCATGAAAATCCGTAAAGTAGTTTCAGAGGAGTAATCGCTACAAGTTTTCATTATATAACTCTTTGTAAACAAAGATGGCCACTGGCAGCCATGTTTACCGTCGAATCAAAATAATGTTCGACTCGGATAACCATCATGTCATGTTGATCATTTTAGAAAAAGTCCCATATCAATATCACTTATAGTTTTCAAGAAGTAGTCGCTACAACTTATTTTTTAAAAATCTATTTTTAGCTGTGGTGGCCATCTTGAATTTCTGGCCAAACTGAAATTTTGCTAGGATCAATTAGACATTAAGAGCAACATTCCTGTGAAGTTTCATGAAAATCCGTCAAGCAGTTTCAGAGGAGTAATCGCTACAAGTTTTCATTATATAACTCTTTGTAAACAAAGATGGCCACTGGCAGCCATGTTTACCGTCGAATAAAATAATGTTCGACTCTGATAACCATCATGTCATGTTGATCATTTTAGAAAAAGTCCCATATCAATATCACTTATAGTTTTCAAGAAGTAGTCGCTACAAACTTATTTTTTAAAAATCTATTTTTAGATTTGGCAGCCATCTTGGATTTCACATTAACATGAATTTTTGCTAGGATCAACTAGACTTCATGGGCAACATTTCTGTAAAGTTTCATGAAAATCCGACAAGTAGTTTCAGAGGAGTAGTCGCTACAAGTTTTTACTATATAACTCTATGTAAACAAAGATGGCCGCTGGCAGCCATGTTTAACATCGAATGAAAACGATTTTTGACAAGGACCAACATTATGTCATGCTGATCATTTTTCTTTAGAAAAAGTCCTATATCAATATCACTTATAGTTTTCAAGAAGAAGTCGCTATAAACTTGTATTTTGAAAATCTTGAATTTCTGGCCGATCTGAAATTGTATGAGTAAAATGCTCAGCGTATCTACAACTCTGAAGTCTGATGTCAATAATAATTTACATAGTGCTTTGTCTATAAGGCCCAAAAAAAAAATACCTGTGCTTCCGGTGGCCCGACCGACCCTATTTTTAAGGGGCCGACCCTAAAACTTTTTATGAAAAAAAAAAGAAGATTTATCACAATATATCGAGGTAAACTGACATCAAAGAGAAACTTTCAGTTGTATAATCAACTTGTATGGGGTTTATGAGATAAATACATGTAGAATCTCACAATATCTTGCTCCAAAAAAAAAAAGCCTACCAACCTACCCTATTTTTTTAGAGCATGCAATAGGAAACGCACCTATTTTTTTTTGGCCTAAAGGTAGTTTTATGCGGGGAAAAGGAAAACAGCAAACCAACAATTGTTTATGGTTAGCCTTAATTCTATCAGATCTAAAAGAGACTCGAGGCCATCTGGAAGAGTGATTGTTGTCAATCCAAATATTAATGTAAACCATCTTTAATGCTGCTTTTAAGACAATGAGTGTTGTATGCATGAAAACAAGAGGCCCAAGAGGGCCTGTGGACGCTCTACTGGCTAACATGGCTCTTATAACATCAATGAAGCGAGTGACTGCCATTTACGTTTTTTTTGAAAGTTTTGGGCAAAATACAGCTTTTTAACTAAATCAAGGGCCATGACTAAAGAATCTGGTAAAGTTTGGTAAAGATCAGATGAAAAAAATGAAGGCCCTACCGTATTAACGAGGCAACTAAATTTAACTAAATCAAGAGCCATAACTCATAACTCTTCTGTTACTTGTCCGACTGGTCTAACATAGAGCTAAAAAAAAAAAAAAGTAATAATAATAATAAGTTAAAAAAAAAAATGAATCAAAATAAATAAAAATATTTTTTTTTTTTAAAAAATATAATAATTAAAAAAAAATAAAAAAAATTATTTAAAAAATAAAAAAATAAAAAAAAACAATAATTAAAAAAACAAACAAAAAAAAAACAGAAAATAATATAAAAAGAAAAGAAAAAAGAGTCATAAAATCTGGTAAAGTTTGGCAAAGATCAGATGCAAAATGAAGGCCCTATCGTATGACGAGGCAAATTGTAGAAACATTTTTAAAACAAAATCAAGGGCCATAACTCTGCTGTTACTGGTCCGATCTGGCTGGTTTTCGAACCTGAACAAGCTTTCATTGACATTACCAATCTGATAAAGTTTGGTAAAGAACGGATGAAAAATGAAGGCCCTATCATCTTAACGAGGCAAAATATAGCATTTTTAACTAAATAAAGGGCCATAACTCCGCTGTTACTGGTCCGATATGAATGGTTTACGAACTTGTCCGAGCTTTCATTGATATTAACAATCTGATAAAGTTTGGTAAAGATCGGATTAACAATGAAGCCCCTATCATCTTAACGAGGCAAAATATAGCATTTTTAACTAAATCAATGGCCATAACTTCGCTGTTACTGGTCCGATATGGCTGCTTTTCAAACTTGTTCAAGCTTTCAACGACATTAACAATCTGATACAGTTTGGTAAAGATTGGATGAACAATGAAGCCCCTATCGTCTTAACGAGACAAAATATAGCATTTTTAACTAAATCAAGTGCCATAATTCCACTGTTACTACTCCGATATGGCTGGTTTTCAAACTTGTCCCAGCTTTCATTGATAATAACAATGTGGTTAAGTTTGGTAAAGATACGATGAAAAATGAAGGCCCTATCGTCTTAACGAGGCAAAATATAACAATATAGCATTTTTAACTAAATTAAGGGCCATAACTCCGCTGTTACTGGTCAGATCTGGCTGGTTTTTCGAACTTGTCCGAGCTTTCATTGATATTAACAACCTGTTAAAGTTTGGTAAAGAACTGATGAAAAATGAAGGCCCTATCGTCTTAACGAGACAAAAGTTAACGACGGACGGACAGACGGATGATGGACGACCGACGGACGGACGACGGACAACTCGGCATCACATAAGCTCTGCTGGCCTTTGGCCAGTAGAGCTAAAAATTACTTAATTATATTTAAAATGTGTATTCTTAACAAGAGGCCCAAGAGGGCCTGTAGGCGCTCTACTTGTATGATGTGATTCAAAAACATAAACATGATAGAGGCCAACCCAAGAAACATGTTTCCTATATATATCTCTATGTAAACTTTGGGCTATTGTGGCAGCCATTTTGAATAATTTTGATTATTTGACGATAATGAAAAACACAAACTTGATA
>JAWPHD010018120.1:0-41348 GCA_037043455.1 Cyrtodaria siliqua | reverse complement strand
TATGGGACGGCTCGAAATATTAATATTTGCTAGTAAAAGTAGTCTAGGTACGATTTTTGAATTCCACTCTCGGAGGTGGCTCGAAATATTGCCGTATTATAAGCCTGATTAAGCTATATCACAGGCGTCAACTATACAAAAGTTTATTGCTTTAGCTTACCCAGGGCTAGGCTCAGTCTTAGAGCTGGAACTTGGAGATGCCACTTGACAGAAGGTGGAAAAAATCTGTAAGGATCCCTGAAAGAAAAATCAGTTGTTGTTTATATAGACCTGTTAATCCTTTACAGTACTGCTGTAGCTATATGCAAACATTGGGCAGTGGAGCGGGGAGTGGTGCAAGTGCAGTGCACCGATTCTGTGGGTGGGAATGGGTATGGGGGCATTGCACCCCCACCCCCCCCCCCCCCAACCACACACACACATCCCCCGCACCTTCCAGAAAACATTGACATGGTTTAATATGGTGCAATGCAGTCTAGCACTTTCTAGAGCAATAAGTTTTTAAGAAAATTATATGAACATGCGTATTGCGCTTATAAGCTGTTACGTCCTGGGGTGTGGTGGGTGGAAAAGAGGTTGCAACTGTAGAAATAATGTATAATTTTATATCAGTGCTTATATTAAATTTTAGCAAACGGAGATTGATAAACATGAACATGAAGGGGGAAAACACATATATGGGTCAGTACCAAGTACTGTACCAGGGCTTTATATGACGATTATTTCATCCCAAACTGTACATACCTTTGTTTTGTTTATGTCTAATAACCAAAGTTGTCAGTGTCCCTAATCGAGGCGAACGTGACATGACTCATGACATGACCATGACCTTGATCCATTGCAGTAGCTCAACTGTACTGTAGGTTGTATTTTTAGTAGCTGTTCTACAAGTATTTGTTACATCATTCAACCATAACAATAGTTAACACATGAATAGATCTGACTTTTTGCTCATTAAATCCTGGACTTGTTAATTATTCACTTGCAATTGTCCAAGTTCATTCAACGCAACAAGGGGCGTCCGTGGCCGAGTGGTTAACGTCTCTGACTTGAAATCAATTGCCCCTCACCGCTGTAGCCTTGGAATCTTTATGTGAGGAAGCTATCCAGCTGAATTGCGGAACGTCGGTGGCTCTACCCAGGTTAATTAAACACGAAAATTACCCGGAGGTGCACCTGGGGTCTTCCTCCACCAATGGAAGCTGGAAAGTCGCCATATGACCTTAGCTGTTGGTGCGACTATAAAAATCCAATTCAATCAATCAATCAACACAACAATAGCCGACTCTAATGGTTGCGATTTTTTATAAGCGCATATTTGCCGTAAACATGTTAAAAGACAGGCAGAAAAGTGTTTAACGTTGAATTGGAAGTCTGATTTACTGACATTTTATACGGGACAGGAAATAACTATGTCCGGGAGTAGAAAATATTCATGTTTTACGTTTCTATTATTGATTTTTAGTTTTGCAAATTTCGCTTGTAACGAAAGTTTCAGGAAAGGTAGTAGAGGTACTGATCTATCATTCCTGTTAATTTAAGCCAAATCGGTGACTACTCATTTTTCATGACCGTTTTGAGAAATCAGTAATTTTGGAGTTTAAAAAAAGTCAAAATGTCCGATCTTCACATTTAAATCGCGATTTAGGCTATGCAAAATATGCCAATAGTGGTCAAAACGAATTATATTGGGATGTTTCACGTATAAACTGACTTTATTCATTGTCTGTAGATTTTTTTGCATTCAAAATTGGCTCAAGCTAACGTTTTTTAAAAGATAACTGCAATTTCCGCGTAACTGCACGTGAGCGCAAATTGGGACTACTTCGTGTCAAAACACTTGAAATTCAAAAGTGAGTTATGCGGTGTGTACATGTGAAAAGCTTCAGCTGCGTCTAGCCTGTTCTCTCAGGCAAATAATTATTATTGTTGGTGTCCGCTTCACAAAAGAGTTATTTCTAAAGTTTAAGAACTAAACTTTAAAACAAAAAGAATTTATTTCTCAGACAACTTTTACTTCAATCAGCCAATGTCCATCCAACAGGGGTAGCGTACTCATCTCGATGAATGCTTAAGTTGTTATTGTACAAGCACTCAAGTGATATGAAAACGCAACACGGGAATTTCCGCTATATATTGTATGTACAATATGCTGTTTTTAATCGAATGGTACATGGCTACGTAAGACCTTTCCTTTTGGAAAAAATACTAAAACAACAAATAATACAGCAAATAGTATTCCTTCAATGTTTCATTATTCACAGAGTACGCGTTTGGCTCAATCATGTGAGCAAACTTAGGATGCAACATTTTGCAAACTATTTACGTTAAATACAGTACTGAACTAGCTCAATTTTTCAAAGAGCTACTTCAACATTTATGAAGTTCTTGTTACAAAGTGTAGTGTGATTAAAACGTCTACAACATCACAGTTGTGTCCTTTCTCTAGTTAACCGCAACTTTCTTTTTAAAAAACATCTTGGGATTTCTTTGGAATATTATGTGCAATTAAGTGTGCAGTATATACAATATATAGCGGAAATTCCCGTGTTGCGTTTTCATATCACTTGAGTGTATATAACAGTGACAACTTGGCCGATGACCCTTGATATGTTTATCGTTTCTTGCGTTTAAGAAACGATGCATAATTTCATATGCTCTCAGTGAAAATCAACTCAAGAAACTCAAGCCGGGTTAATCTTTTAATGCTAATAATAATATACTTAATTATTAAGAGTAGAACATTTGGTTTACAGATTAAGTATTTGACTGTACACAATTGTTTGTATATATATATATATATATATATGTATAATTCTAATATTTGCCTCAACTATTTGTAAAGGACGCTTGTGCCATCTAGAATAAAAGGATTTTTTTATCATTGTAATAATTGTATAATTTTCCATTAAAACCAGTATTGTAGGAAGTGCTGACTATTGTTAATGAACTCCAAAAAGCCAAACAGCATCCTACACAGGATTGCTATTGTATCAAAACAAGGAATGAGCTCTAAGCCATTGTAAGTATTAATAGGTAGTACCTATATTCATAATATATTAAACTACTGCCCGACAAAAGTGTCACTTTTCTTGGGAAAAAAAGCAAAAAGATATGTAACTGCAGTTTATATTACGGACTTGTTAATATACATAACGAGTATGTTTCGTTAAACTAGCAATATATTCTTTTGAAACGTTAAATTTCATACATACCAAACAAACAACAAATTTAACTTTTTAGATAGCATACTAAAATATATCGAGTGATCATCTACCCAGAACGCATATTGCATTCAGTCTTACTTTATAATAAAGTTAACATGTTTGCCAAAAGTAAATCCATAGATTATATCAAATGCATTGATTATTTAAATTAATGCATTTCTTCTTGGAGTAACAGAAGGTTTCCAGGTAGCTTAATGAGATTTGAAAACTTACCATTTCTGCTGCTTTCCTCATGAACAGTTTTGAGCTTTCGCCCCAAAGGGTTGGACATGTTAAAACGTAGTATATGTCATTCTCGTCAAGTCCGGCAAACGTGTCTAATATCATCATTTTGAAATAAAGAACTGAGTAGGAGAACAACTCCAGTGCTGGAAAATCTCTACCCTCAGCATCTTTGATATGCGAAGAAAGGGATAACGGACTCTCGGCCTGAAAATATAAAAAATAATTGATGTGTAGGTTTCAAATGGTAACAATACAAAATAAACAATATTTTACTGAAATTTATTGTATTTATAAGTTATAAAATATTTCAAAAAGATCTTGATACTTGTAGTAAGATTGTTTTATTATCTTTTCAGCTCTACTATTCATTGTATGTTTGCTAACTGTTGCAACACGACTGGAAGAAGCTTTGTTTCGATAAGATATCATTGTCGAATTGGAGTTCAGTCGAGTATCAGTCCAGTTTGACTATGACCACAGAACAGCAACAATTCAGCTAGTTGTTTCGCCACATGTTATTTGGTGTTTTATATAAACCCGCGGGGATATCTTTATTCACACTGTCCCGTTTTATTGGGATGACAATAGGGTACGAGTTGGGTTTGGTGCACCCAAGACTCTGGTTTAACCCCCCTCACTACCCCGCCCCCCCCCCCCACCCAGCGGCCTTTTTTACCACTGAATGATGTAAGGCGGTAGCCCTGTTGTCAACCCTTTATGTTTGTGATGGCATGTCTTGCCTTTTAATTAGCTATATAGTTGTTGTTTGTTTCTGTGCGTGTTTGTGATTGACTGTGGTCGTTGACTGCTGTATTTTCGTTCGGGTTTACATCTCAATAATGTCCCAAACTAGTTACTAGACACTGTTACACTTCACTTTGTCAATTACTAGGCATTTCAGCTTTTTAACATCACACCTTTAGTACATGGTTTTGGACTGTAACCAAATTTAATTTGAAGGTTTGTTCTGATAAGGTCTTGGGCGAGTTCAAAAAATGGAAAAGTAGATGTTTCCGTGAATAAGTAAAAAATATTGTTCGGTCCTTAATATCTTTAATACTTCATGCGAGGCAAAATTGTATGTATATATGTATCATCCATATTTGTTTGTTATTGAAACAATTGGGGTCATATGTTTAAGATCATGTCACGGGTCAATGTCATTCTATTTTCGTGTCCGTTCCATACTTCTAAACCACTTTAATAAGCAGTTAAATTAGTATTATATTATGATATTATTAATTACCATAGAGGGTGGGTGAGTAATTGGCAGAAGCAATCTTACTTGAGGCCCACTTTAAACATATTTAAAATTATAGAACAGCATGTAACGAAATAAACAAAAACTTATAGAGCTACATGTAAAGTGGAATACCTAGTCAATACTCAATTACTTACTTACTTAATCCTCTTCACTCCTAGTGGAGCATAGGGCCTTTACCACAGCTTTCCACTTGGTTCGGTCCGTGGCCTGGGCTTTGGCTACCCCCCATGACATCTTTGTCTTTTTCAGCTCAATGTCCAGGGTCCTGCGCCAAGAATTCACTGGTCGTCCTATTTTCCTTATGCCTTGTTGATTCCAATCAAGGGCTTGTCTGGCTAAGTTGGGCTGTGGCCTTCGCAAAGTATGGCCAATCCATCTTCACTTTTTCTGAAGAATTGAGTCTGTGATTGGTTGCTGCTTTGTCCTAGCCCACAGGTCTTGATTGGAAATTTTTTCTGGCGATCTGATCTGCAGGATCTGTCTCAGGCAGTGGTTTAGTAAAGATTAAATACTGCTATCTTAAAAAAACTAATAAAGTTTTAAACGTTCAATAAATATAAACATGCATTCTTCACCAAGGTAAAATATAAGTAATGGGAAGGTCTTTTAAAGAAATCAATGTATTAACATTTATTTACACTGATCCATAATAAAGTTTCGGAATACGATAGGCTTTCTATGAATAGTGCAGTTGTTGGCTTTGGTATCACGAACTTCATATTAACAAGAGGTTATTTTAAGTGGAAACATATCTCCGCCTTCCATTACCGTATTCGGTAATTATATATTATACTATGTGAAATGTGTTATATGAAACAATTCTATACTGACACTACCATGGCTAAAAGTATAGACATGATTAAAATGATTAAATGTTTGGTGATTATCACTATACATGTAGGTGTAAACCTGAAACCTGTTAAAAGGTAAGGTTTTACTAATTTGCAGACTTTTTTTTATTTAATCCACAACGATATGGATAAATGGAATAGACAGTAATATTGTGCAGGGAATAACGGTTCTTATAGGTCTAGCTGAAATCTGACAATGGGTTCCAGGAAATATAGACCGGACAATTTGTGTGCATCAAACAGTTTAAAAGGACCACAACTCCGCCAAAAATCATTGACGCTGAAAATGACGACGATATGCGCAACTAGGTTTGCAAGAGGTTAAGGATAATTTGTCCGGACCAAGTTGTTGTTTACGGGACTATAACACCGCCATAAGTCATTCGTTTTGTTTATTTCGCCTATTGTGTTCTCGTTTAGGGCAAAGCATTCTGTTAGAAACTCAGACAATACGCCCTCTGGCCATGGAATTGTAAGAAAATACCGCATTTAAGGTTCCATGTTCACCGTCATGTTAACGTTTCCTACTATTGGCATTTTAAATACTGAGAACAATTATTTGATAGATGATGTGCATCCAAAACAATTGAGTGCAATCATGATAAGTTAAGGGAACTTATTTTAATTGAACAGTTCTAGAAAACTATTAACAATGATGTTAAAACCTATTTAGATGAAAAAAGGTTGAAACATTAGAACAAAAAGCGGAAACGTTAGAAGATGCTGCACGTTTGGGGGATGATTATTCGCTAACTCACAAGGTTTCTTTTGTTCTCGGCAGCATACTTTATTTAAGAAACCCTCTCACTCGTACGATAGTACTTCTAAATCTCAGTCTCGTACTTTCAGTACTAGTACTTCTAAACATTAAGCATCTAATTAGAATACTGATCAAAAATCCTTATCTCAAATTACTTTAAATTATTGTAAAAAGAAAGGTCACCTCATTTCTGAGTGATTTACTTTGAAATGGAAGCAACAACAGGAGAGATGGTATAAAACCTATTGGTCTCACATCTTTAAGGTCTTAACCCCAGTCGAATACAATGCAAGATTTGAGGTCAAGAAATCCCAGTCTGATTCTGTCATGGAGACTTATGAACCATTCATGTCTGAAGGTTCGATATCACTTATTGGTGATTCAACCAAACCTATCCCTATTAAAATATTACTTGACACAGGAGCTTCTCAATCTCTTATATCAGATACGCTGCTTTTTTTTTCTGAAAAGACTTATTCTGGAACGAAGGTACTTATTCAAGGGGTAGATTGCGGTTATTTGACAGTCCCTCTCCATAATATGTATTTGTCATTATATTGTGTTACTGGACTTGTGGCTGTGAGAATAAGATCTTCTTTGCCATTTGAAGGTGTCCATTTGTTACTAGGCAATGACCTAGCTGGAGATAAGGTCGTGGTAAATCCACTTGTATCTGACAAGCCTTCTTTAGATCAAACTTCTGATCGCGTTGAGCAGGAAATACCTGATTTGTATCCGGCTTGTGCATTTACTCGAGCTATGGCAAAAAGAGCCATTGAGAATGATCTTTCTTCTAACATTAACTTGGCTGAAACTTTTATTGGTCAGTCTTATAATACAGAGGTTAACACATCTCTTGATATTAGTCCATCTGAATCTCAGACGGACTACAGTGAAATAACATTCACTTACCAGATCATTCTCCTTCTATTAGTTTGAATGACAAAGATAATGACAAACTATCGATAGCACAACCGATAAGCGATCAGCATGGAGATCCTGAGATTTCTAGCTTATTTTTGAAAAAGAAGCTTCACACGTCCCAGTTTGTTATTTTACTAAACATGGGATCCTAGTGAGACGATGGCGTCCACCTGATGTCCCCGCTGATGATGAATGGACTGTCAATTACCAAATTGTGGTTCATAGTTCATATCGTCAGAAAATTTTCAAGTAGCTCATGTGTTATTTGTAACGACCAAACATCCAAAAGGATTTTCAAAATACTGTAGGTATTGTCATCAAGAAGTAAATTAGAATCGAATCGCTTACAATGGTATCTACTACAGTAAGAACACAGTAAGAATACATGTCAAATAGTAGGAAGACCCATTCTGAAGATTCCCAAAGCCTATCTTCAATCCATTACAGCATTTGACGAACCTTTCAGTAGAATAATCGCGGACTGTGTTAGCCCCTTGTCTAAGACCAAATATGTTAATCAATATCTGTTGACGATTATGTGTGCGTCAACAAGATTTCCTGCAGCTATTCCACTTAGGAATATTAAGACAAAGTCTAATATGAAGGCTCTGGTCAAGTTTTTCACATTAGTTGGCCTTCCAAAATATGTCCAGTCTGATCAAGGGTCCAATTTCATGTCTGGTATATTTCAACAGGTCATGCATCAGTTAGGCATTCAACGGTTTAAAAAAGAGTATGAGAGTGGACCTTTGGAAACGGCCGAAGACGACACATACGAAATATTGCAGTCTCGGTTTTATTGAGACTGTTCATGAACGGTGGTGAAATATGCTAGCTACCGCTCACGCCCTCTAGCGCCGGGCTGAGCAGAACTCAATATGCATAAAAAGTCTTCGGCTTATCATCGGTAGAGTCAATGTACTCTAGAAAGATTTCACCAGACACAGAAAAACATGATTGTTTTGACACCAATAAGGACTGGGATGAAGGCATACACGTTTTACTTTTCGCCCCCATGGAGTTAGTCCAAGAATCGCTGGGTTTCAGATGTTATTTAAAGAGAAAATTCTCTCAGAAGAAGACACTTCTTTCAATCTTCTACAGTACGTGTTTGCTTTTAGACACAAACTTTCAAAAGCTTATGAGGTAGCACAATCTAATCTCAAATCATTACCCACCTTATTCAATATAGAGCTGTTCAACTCTGAAGTAAGCATAGTGGAACATGCCTCGCCATAAGTAGCCCCAGAGTTGTTTATATTTTTAAACTTTACGAACAAAATCATACTTTTATTCTATTACCACGTCTATGTCAGATAGACGCGCGACATTCCTAGGTCCCCAGCAGGGTTTTTTGGAGTTAATGGAAGACAGATAGATAGATCATCTCAATCAAAAACGGAAACTAGGTATGATTTGACTGCTCAAAAAAGAAACCTGGGGATAAAGTATTTTGCTTTATTACCTATTCTTGGAAAGTCTTTACAAGCTAGGTATTACGGTCTTTAAACAGAGAAAAGAGAAAACTGTTAATTCTATTTTTGTGTCGCTGGTTTTACTTCCTTTCTTGTTACAGTGTACTCGTAAAAGTTCCAAAATCTGAATTATCTCATTTTTACATATACAATAGCAATATCACGTCCAACTACCGGTATGTTTAAAGAAGCAACATATTTACTAGTATACTACCATAGACATCAATCTCTCAGTGGAAAACTCTGCTAGAAAAACAAAATCGTATCGGTACAGATAGCGTAAAGCAGGCTCAAAAAAGTAGTGTGGACACGCGAAGAAGAGGTTTCTTCTCAAAGTCGTAGCATGATATTCTTATTTGTTGCTTTGGAATAGAATACAACTTAAAACAGTACTTGGGAACACGAAAGGCAAGTGTTAATATTACGTCTCTGTGTCGCCCACTCAATTGCTTGACATGGTTTCTGTGAATTCCGTTGGATTAAACAAATATGCCTGTTTATCGGCGAAATTTGGGTTCTTGCATATATAAACGATCTCTAAATAGGTTAGGCTATTTGCAGATGGCAATAATATTTCCATAGCAATCAACTAAGAGAAAACAAACATTAATATAATATCATCGTTCCAAATTTGAAAAATGGCAAACAATATAGGATATGACATTATATTTCTCAAGCCAAAAACACTCATAAACACTTAATAATACCCATATAATTCAAAAACTGAAAAATCATCATTCACAATATACCTTTGTACAAACATTTCAGACGATTAATCGCGGAACACACACATACTGAATCACCAAAAGGCACCAAACTCTCAAAATCACTTATGACTGCGGCACATAAAACTTTAGTCGTACTGCATCTCGAATATGGCTCAGGTGTCTGATTCCCCCTCAATGAATTATCCATGCAACAGTTTGATGATGCCAAACGCAGAAGAGTCACTTTGTCCACTTCAATTTAGAGTACAAGTTACGATATCTGACTATAAAAACTTCTCACACAGAACAATAGTTCACTGGAATGACCTACGCCAGCTATCCTCAAACTCATTACGTGGTCCGGTCTTAATTCCATTAAGCAATGGGAAAGCCTATATTGGCTGGATTTTATAACGGGTATTTCGACAATAAAACACGTTTACTGAAAAAATGCGATAACATGTTTAAAATTACCTATCAGATGTTTTAATTTTACAATATGCAAACTTTTTAAATATAGATATAAAAATCGAACAGGGAAAGTAGCATTCAAGGACGACACTACAACCACAACCACACACAGAAACAAAGAACAAATTTAAAGATAAATAAAAGGCCAATTAAGACATCACAAACACAAAAGGGTTGACAATAGGGCTACCGCCTTGGAACGGTCAGTGGCTAAAAAGGCCGCTGGGGGTTTAATCCAGGTTCTAGGGTGCACCAGATCTCACATTTACCCTACTGTCATCCCAATAAAACGGGACAGTGTTAATAAAGAAATCCCCGCCATGAACTACTCTCTTACCAACAAGGCAGCATTAATTGGCAATATAAGTAACTCGTGTATATATAAATACAAAAGAAACAATAATTTAGTAAGCCGAAAAGAAGGTACTCATTGACTTGGCAGAAGCCAGAGCAACAAGAGAACAAACCATTGAGGGCATTTTTAAGCTGAAATTAAGGTTTTATTTCATACCCACCCAATCCCGTTTTCGCTTCTTGAAGAAGGGGTTGGATGGGGAATGCAAGTTCATACTCGGACCACCTAATGTACCCGAAATTGAACTATTCAAATCTGCAGTTACGGAGCAGAAACGTACTTCACAATCAGTGGTCCTAAATACGTTTCGTATTACCATTACTAACCCATTTTACTACTTACTATATTGTTTTACTCTACATTTTATTCATACGTATACGTCTTGGTTAGATTCGATGCCCTATCTCAAGGTCTCCGGCAGTGGTTTGTGATTAAAGAATGAAAAGAAAAAGAAATATGAACAGACTCGTAAATGGCAGTGTCATCTGAAAATAGGTTGTACCAGGAGACATATTTTGGGAAATCTTTGACATATGCAAACACTATTGGACCGACGACAAATCATTAAATATAACAAGTATTGCTTTCTAGATATCAATTGACACAAACATAATGTGTGCGTTTATCTAAGCATAACTTTATCAATATGAGTGTATTCCCCAAAATTCCAAATCACTCAGTGTAAAACAGTGTTTCATGCTTTTAATGAAATAAATTAGAATGATGTATCTTTCATTTTGAAGTAAACACCCTCACTATCAGCTGCGTTTCATCCACCGTTCACGTTCCCAACATACGGTTTAAGCGCTGTTATACTTCGAATCTACAACTAAGAATATTATCACGATGAAAACATTGGTGTCTATGGTAGTATGTAATGTAAGTTGTTTCTGTAAAAATAGCAGAACTTGCATTGAGATTAAGATATCAGGCTGATTTTAGATGATTCTGACAGAATTTCTTACCAAAATCACTGTAGCTGTGAGCATACTAAAGCGATTTTCAAATAAATACTCCGCCTTTAAAAGGGACGAAATATGTTTTAAAATGTGAATTAAAGGATTTCTATTAGAAAACTCCTTTATTTCTTAACTCGACTTTGCCCTTCGTGGCTTCACATATTCTGTATCAGGTGTGCGTTTAGCAACAGCCATTGATGGACAATGTTTATAATACTTACCGCATAATCGAACAGTTTCTTCTTGAATCGCCGGAAGTAGTGCCAATGTTTGTGAGAGTTGGTCTCGACCAGCGATGTATACTTCCGTTCCGCCTCATATCCAAAGGAATGGAACGTTTGGTCGGGGTTTAAGAGAATACACGTTGGTGTTTTGTATGTTCTAAACAATAAACAAAAAAGCTTTCAAGATAGATATAAATGTTCGTGTGTGTTTACATTTATATACTTAAGGATTACACTTATGCCCATTAAATAGAGAGAGAGAGAGACAGACAGAGACAGAGAGAGACAGAGAGAGACTTTATTTCACCCGTGACATAAAGCTTTATTTCCCGGTAGATTGATATGACTAGCTACGTCAGTGTCGTATCGTATATTCAAAAATAACGTATTTATAGGCAAGTATGTGACAAATAACCATAAAGAACAACAAGTATGTCAACGACATGAACAGGTATGAAACTATTGACATTTCAAATGTGTAACGTTTCTTTATCGGTTCAGTATATTGTGTTTATCATCATATCTTCACAATAATATAACGATAATAAATCAGAGACGATCTCGGCATTTATAAATTCAATACCGGTTTTTCATTTCTATAAATAAATTGTCTCTTTATACATTGGTTTTACTAAAACGTTTTACTATTATTTTAATATCAGTTGCATAATTAATATTATTATACCGCACATAAAACGCCCAGGCTAAATCCCCATAGACAACAATGTGTAATTTCTTACTGTCTTACGCGAGGGTGATGGTACAGGGTGATAGTAAATCGCTGGGTGATAGTAAACAAATTATCACATGAGCAGCTTTGATGCGCGCTGTTTCGGTGACGTCATCGGGTCAGTGTGGTGAAATTGCTCTTTTTAACTCATCATAACTTCAAAAGTACTTGACGATTTCAATAAACTACCACTCATTTTCTTAGTTATGTTATTTCCAATCCAACGATATAACTCATATCAACTTTCTGAAAACAAATGGTTTCAACAAATACACTGCTTCACTGCGCATGTCCCGTTTCACTCAAACAAACAAGCAGTGGAGCAGTCTATCAGACAAAGTGAAATATGTACTGAAAATGAATCAAATTTTTGCCCGAGGAATTTTCGGTATAATAAAATAAATATCACATTCATGAGAGGGTGATAGTAAGAATGTTCACCCTTCGGATATTGATAATCATATCCTCAGGGTAAACATTCTTACTACCACCCTCTCATTCGCCTCGGGCGATAATCATATCCTCAGGGTGAACATTCTTACTTCATGAATGTTATATTTATATAATAAAGAGTATGCTTGGGCCTTTTTATTTAAATATAAATACAAAAGTCTTATGCCCCGGTAAATAACTTGGTAGATCCCAGCAAATTGTAAATTCATCGTAAGAAGATGGCGGCAAGCTGCAACATGAACAAAATTACTAGGATTTCGCGATTGGCGTGATTAGCTAAACTTTATTTATAGAATAGGACGAGAATGCGATTTTGTTTGCAATCTCGCAAAAATTACAACGCGTAATCGCGATGCCTCTAACAGGATTCCATAGAAGGTCCATCATGATATCGCGTTGTAATTTTCGTGAGATTTGCGGGAATTCTCGACATATTTTACAATAAACAAAGCAACAAGGTGCTATTTTTTTCGATTTGCTTTCCTAGGAGAAACACATGTTGCAGTTTGCCCGCTTTCATCTAAGTTGCCAAAATGAATGAAATTGACTATATATACTCGCTATTATTTTTAACAAACACTTATATTTAAGCTATTAATAAACAATGACCCTGCGACTTGAGGTAAGTATGTTAACCATTCGGTCACCGCAACTCCATAAATACAATTACAACGCAAGTTCGCGCTGGCCCTAAAAGGATTCCGTATATGCGTCATAATTGAACACCTCGAGTACACTGACTAAAATACATACCTTGTTCCGTCTCCGGACTCAAAACTGTAAGAAAGGATGCTTTCGGTCTTTCCGTAGATATAATCAGACATTAGTGACATGACAAACCCAGAATAGATCGTGCCAATATTAATGGACGCGACCAAAAAATGATTGTTCCACCTGGATTCCATAGTAACTTATTTCACATGTAGTTTATAGATATAACGTCACTGGTACATATCGCATTGCGAAAATATCCCATCATTTGCATTCTGAAAATGTTTCAAGTAGTGCAGTGTAATTTATATAGAAAACAGCATATGAAACACAGTAAACCAAATCTAATATTACTGTAGTTTTATATTAGATAAGAATAACATTTTTCGACAACATAATAATACGTATTATATCAATTTGCTACCCATTTGGTGCATATATCTATATGTAATCCAATGTCAAATGCAACGCAGATCCTATCATATCACATGAAACTACTTATCAGTGTCACATTCTAGAGTTCAACATAATTTGATCGTGTACATACATATACAGGCTAAACATAGCAATACAATATATTGGATTTTGGTTAACCTACACGTGTACATAAATACACGTTTATAATGTTGTGCTGTTGATTTTATTAATATTAAGTTCTGCTCAACCCGGGGCTGGAGGGCGTGAGCTGTAGCTAGCATATTTCACTACCGCTCATGAACAGTCTCAATCAAACCGATACTGCAATATTTCGTATGTGTCGTGCTCGGCCGTTTCCAAAGGTCCATTATCATACTCTTTTTTATGTATAGAATAAGAACACCAGTAATTTAAAATTAGCTCGACTATTCAAAGACTAAGGAGTGGCGAAACTCGTGACTTTTTGACTCGGTTCACGGTAAAAAAGATAAACAAAACGCTCGATTCAGATAGGTTTTTGCTTCATTAATTTCTTAATATTAAACGAATTTTGATCAACTAAAGCGCACATACACCTACAAAGTGAGCTGTTTTCACCGCCGCTAAAGTAATTCGATTCCTCCAGTACTTTCTGAGATTAGACCTCCCAACGTGTTTGGAAATGAATTGAATTGAATTGAATGTTGTTTACACAGTATAGGTTATTTAGAGCCGCCCCAGAGAGAGGGGACGGATACATAGGAATCCGGGAACCTGCCCTACTCTTATTATCTAATAGATTCCTATGGTTCTTTAACGTGCTCGGAGGATAGACCGATACACTGGTGTTTGGAAATGAAAGCATACGTATGATAAAGTATAGGGACTGGACAGTTTTTCATGATCAGTACGAGATCATATTGGTTCAGCTTGTTTAGAATAGCTTTTTGTTTCGTTTTATAGACATTTTATAAGATATTTTTTTATAATATAAAACACAAATGTGAAAATATGATGAATACATGTTAGAATGCTCGTCTGAATATTTCAGATACCATCATGCCGAAAGCAAAATTCAATCGATCGCTCGATCCTTAAGATCAATAATCGCACCAGCACCCATACAAACCATTTAGATGCGACTTTTTATTCCGAGGTCAAGTCAAAAGCTAAGCATAATACATGTACTAACATGTATAATTCTTCACTTGCTATGAAAAACTGAACTTTATAACTGATCATTGATGTGTTTAGATTTCTTGAATTGTATAAGTTGACTTATTTCAGT
The DNA here is from genome assembly GCA_037043455.1 of Cyrtodaria siliqua. Lineage (NCBI taxonomy): Eukaryota > Metazoa > Mollusca > Bivalvia > Adapedonta > Hiatellidae > Cyrtodaria > Cyrtodaria siliqua. The sequence continues at coordinate 26,328 of JAWPHD010018120.1, read as the reverse complement.
GAGAGTTGGACCTGTGTTAAAGTTTCTGAATTCAACAGAGGGAAATATGTAAAGGTTTTAAAAATAGTGATTCAGACTTCCGACTTGGATGTGTGTTGAATATCTTCAACATGGGCTATAGCCAGTTATAAGGACACACTCGATAATCTATTGTGTCATTCTTGATTTACAGTCTTAATGTGTTCAGCTTTGTTCTTATTGGTAAAATTACTGTTTCCACTTTAACATACGTAATAATACTGTTTCATTTAAAATATAATGTAAATAATTGATTGTGTACGTATAAAAGGATAACGGATATATACAGATAAGGTAAATGGTGCTTGTCCAACAATCTGATTGGTCATCATCCTGGCACTAATCCCCTTTGTGTTTTTTTATAAAAAGACTTATCCTGTATCACACTGGGGATTAAGTCTAAATGTCAATTCCCTTTGTTCGAGCATACTGTCGCGAATCGCATCTACAAAAGGCACTCATAAAAACTGTCTCTATAATGTCCATTGATTAAGTCTAAATGTCAGTACCTTTGTTCGAACATCCTGGTGCTAAGCCCTTTGCGGTTTTTCATACAAAAGACATAACCTATCATAATCACATACTGTGGATTAAGTCTAAATGTCAATACCCTTTGTTATCGTGACCTCTATGACCTATCACGTTCTATATTTAGAACATGACGTCATCTACTGATATGCAAACGAGGCCGTGCATGCGCAGATGTGACGCCAAACACTGCTTTACTACTATTGTCTGTATCACTGATTCCCATCTTATTTAGGTACTACCTGAATTTTGTCTTAAAAGTCTAACAACAACTTTGACTGAAACAAGCGCCCAAAACAATAGTCTGTCAAGTTAGGATGATATGTATTGTACAGTTCGTTTATTCAAGCGCTTTCACCTGTGCACGCAATCATTGCATTTTCCGCCCGTTTACGCAATCATTAAACAAAGATTTCCACCAAAAAGTGAAAAGTGTCAATTTGTTTCCAATATTTCAGTTGGCACATACGTACAAACCGAATGGTAAATGGTAAATGGTAAAAATTTGCCGTTTTTAAGTCCGATGTACTTGGTTTTAGGCGAAAGCCGTAAACACAATCATACGATTTCTTTCATTTCCAAGAATTTGGGAGGGTTAATCTCAGAAAGTGCTGAGTGAATCGAATTACCGTTTGCGGCGGAGGAAAGAGCTTACTATGTAGGGGTATGTGCGCTTTAGTTGATGAAAAAAAAATTCGAGAGTGTTGTTTATCCTTTTTTTGCCATGAACCCAGTCAAAAAGGCACGTGGTTTTGCAAATATGTACTTTAGAAACAAATATTCCCTTTTTCCGGTTTTTCAATAGCTGCAAGTCATACATCAAATAAAACGTGATATGTTTCTTCAGTATGATTAAGGAAACTCAGAGATTGATGTTCAATAACTCCGTATTGACATGCAATCTTCCTGTTGGACTTATAACCATTTCTTTGCATTGACCCCTTTTCGATTTAGACGGTATGGTTAACTTATTTCGGCAAGTCCATGTATTTCGATACGCACTAGCCTTTCGTGAAACTTCAAAGGAGATTAACACGTATCATCGGTATCATCCAAGATACTTGCAGACACATGTTTCTAAACTCTGTATTTTATGTTAGCAAAATGTTCCACTTCAATAAGTGTTTTGGCAAGTCCATATATTGCGTTATTCACTGCATACATCAATGAAACAATGACGAGTCTGCAATTTTCAATATCCCCATGGCACTTCCCCTTCCGCCGCCGCCACCTCCCCCAAACCACCCAACTAAATAAATAAAATTAATAAATAAATATTTGTCCTACTCCTTCTGTTTCTTCTTCACTAACCACGTCCGTTTGCCACTACGCCAGCACCCCCACCCCACCCCCACCTACATTGTTTTCCTCTTTGTTCCCAAATCCCCACGACACCCACACTTCCAAATGGGTCATTCTAATCTGTTTAAAATAATTTAATTAAAATCTCGAAATGACTATCCTTTGATAGTGTTGAAAGTACTATCCTTTGAAAAGTTTTGATATAATATGGATATCGATAGATTGAAGTGTAATATAATCAATTCCAGTGGTTAAAACCCCCAGTGGCGTTTGTTGCCACTGACCGTTCCAAGGCGGTAGCCCTATTGTCAACCCTTTGGGTTTGTGGTGTCGTTTGCATTTTTTATTACTTTTGCCTTCTCGTTTGTTTGATTGCGTGTTTGTTTTTGTGTTTTGTGGTTGACTGTCGTCCTTGAATGCTGCTTTCCCTGTCCGTTATTTGTAAACTACTGTGTTAAACATTTCCAAAGAAGCATCAATGTCGTTAGGGGCTTGGTCGGAAGCAGATGAGATATTTGCCTCCGATGCCTGTTTCTAGGTTATTGGAATGGCAGGTCTTTTCATGTATTGTTTCCTGAAGATATTCTTCAAAACAGTAATTAGCTTTAGTGATGTGTGTGCATAAATGGGGTGTTTACTTCAGGCATTCACGTATTTGTATATTATGTGACAATATGCCAGTCTTTATCGTCATTAATTCAGGAAAAGCCAAATGTACCTTTTTACAAAACTGTGTAAGGCAAAATAGCTTTGTAGCTGCAATAAACGAGGTCGAAGTAAAAGTTTAACACATAACAAATTCTGACAATCGTTTAGCAGGTCATTTGTCGAGATGGCAAAAAGACAAAAAAACATAAGGAGGAATTCAGACGTTTGACAGATGTTCAGATTTTAAAATTACATTTAGTAAAATAAGCAAAGTCTATCACTGCAGAATTATTAAAGAAAATATCTGCAGCAGAGGATATTACATACTGGTGTCTATTTTATTTGTCTTTTTCTTGCTAACAAGGAAATCAAATTAAGTTCCTACTTGTCGAAAAGTTTTGAAAAAAAATCCTAAATTGTTATTAAGAAAAGATATTGAAATAAGTAATCAGATCGGACAGTAAATATGTAATAGTCAAAAACAATCCAATGTGGAGAAAGGGTATTAAAGTCTCCACTTACAACAATCAAAGGCTCATGTTTATGCCCCGTGCAGGCATATCATAATATGATTAAAGTAATACCTGGAAAGAGTGATTCCCCTTTAGTTGTGTTAAAAGTAGGGAAAATAATCAGTTAATGTATGTATTTAAGAAAACTGAGAACAACAGTACAGCAGTTAGATTTAAACCTACACCTGTTCTACACATTCATTTCGAAAGGGATTTGCGAATTTTGCATTTCGCATCGACATGCCATCACATTTGATACAATTGATTGGGAATTGGAAATAAAAAGTACTTAGAATACTCGTTGGAATATTGTAAGATACAGAGTAGCACGTTTGGAAGTGGCTATGAAATGTATAAATAAATGATGATTTTGGTTATCGTTACCTCTATACATACCCTCTTCTGACTTTTTGCTACCTCAATGACCATAAATACTTGCCAAAATACATATGTGCTGTCCTTTCCCCACCGCCTTGCAGTTCATATTCTTTCTGAGGTATTGAAAGTTTTGCTTTGATATCTGGTATCTATATATTCACGCTAACCTATACCCTCGCAGCACCACCACCTGCCCTCCGCAATTAAGCTTGAACATGTGAGTGAACTGGCAACAGGTGGGTGATACAGCAAGTGGCGGTGACCTTTTTATAGACTGACTTGGAATAGTCGAGCGTGCTTTCTTCTGACAGCGCTTGGTACATTTACTGATTGTTGATTGTGTTTATCTTGTTCTAGCTACTGTGTTAATACAAATTTATTGGGGAATTGTGATTGTACTCATAGGTCAATGCATGTTATGCAACTTATACTTACACGTGAGGTTTTATTTCCTTCCCGACTTATCGCCAATAACTAAAGACTGGAGTCACGCTGAGCAGAATCAAGAGAAAACGTCTACAAGTTTGCTATACTTTTTTTATTTTAGATATGCTTACCTCACTGAATCAATTTTGCCACAACTGTTCTTGAATGTATGGAGATTTGATTGGTACAATATGAAATCAATTCAATACTTAAAAATGCTACATCCTAAATATATATTTTGTTGTCTGCTAAAGAATTCAGATTTACCCCTAATGCGTTTAGCAAATCACAGCACATCAGAGATAAGAAAGTGTATTTGTCAGCAGGATGACAGCAAGCACTGATTACAGCATGTACATTCTATAATTGACGTCCACGTGAATATTGCACAAGTGAAACCTGGCATTTAAGCTTAGCTATAAAAGTATTCAATATATTTACCAAAACCTTTATAGAAAAGGATTTCACTTAAAGACTGACTTTGTGTGCTTTAAGCATCATACAGGAAAGGTGAAGCAAAACAGATCAGTGGAGAAAGTAAAACATGTATTTGCAAGCCCTTATTTTCTTTAGCTGGATGAATTCAGCCAGTATTGATAAGAAGAAAATAAAATGTTAGGCAAAATAAAACAAGTTCAATACAGGTTCCAATGCAGCACTAATTAATAATTCACTGTATAACCATATCCGAAAGTTATGCAAAATTAAGCGACTGAATTCAGCCAGTATATTTGTGTAGTTAAAGTATCATACAGGAAATGTGAAGTAAAACAGATCAGCGAAGAAAATAAAACATGTATTTGTAAGCCGTTGCTTTGTTCAGCTGGCTGAAGTCAGCAAGTATTGGTAAGAAGATAATAGAAAGTTAGGTAAAATAAAACAAGTTCCAAAGCATCGCTTTGAATTAATAGTTCCCTATTTACTCCATCGGAGTGTGGCTGAATTCAGTCAATTAACTCTAGGGTAGTACTGTTTGCTTATATACAGAGCTAAATTGAGATAAAAATTAAGTTTTAGTGAACTAAATTGCTAGTTTTCCAACTGTTGCAGTAAATTCTCGCAATTTTGGCCCAATCAAACCAAATGAAAACGTGTTGACGAAAGACAAAGGAGAATTCTGTTTCAGCGTGATTGTTCTTATTTTTTAATTTAATCCCATGGGTATATAAGGCATCAGTGGTGAGCTCATGACATAATGAAGACAGTTGTTAAATCTAATGGGGTTATCTCTGTCCGTAAAAGCGTACAATTCGTATTTTTATACCAACACTATTTAAACACTTTAATATTATACAATGTATTTCATAAATCAGGTTAGAATAACTTATCTCAAACAAAATACATACATGAACATGTTATACCTTGATATAAATAATACTGTTTACACTGTGAAATCAGCGATCAAAGCAGGAGACATGTTTAACTTTTGATAACAGATGTAGCTGAATTGGGTAAATAGTGTTTATCTTCTACTTAAGACATAACTACGTACGTGAAGTGCACTTTGGTTAATAAAACTCTTTCTTTTTGCTTAACACTGGTAAACATAATGGCACTGCCCTAGGTCTTAAATGTAATTTACATTTACTATGGTACTTCCCATATTATATATACATTATCGTATTTGTTAATGAGTTAATGATACTGATATTGTTATATTGGTGCTTTTTCAATGCTCTTCGCTTATCTTTAGCCTGAATTATTAACAGAAAAGTCTGTATTACATTCCATATAGACTGTTTAATGTTACATACAATATAATCATCATCTCAATAAAGCAAAGTGCAATAACCTTGTACCCCAATCTCGAAAAAAAAATGCACTCTTTGCTTATTTGACCATGCTGGTTTGCTCTTGTCTGAATGATATAATATTTCTGAAGGATATACTATTTATTTCAGGGAATCGGAACAAGTAACTAAGAACGAGGCTTTTATTTTTAGCAATTAACGGCATTACAGCTCCTCGAATGATGTACAAAGGATTTATTAATTCAATTATGTGGTCGATGTCGGGATACCAGCATGCCTTATTTATAAATTATACCGGTTTACACAGTTATACAATATTTAACTCAACTCAGTGCTCCACTCGGCCGATTTAAGGCACTAATCCTCCAAATAATGGCAAATCTACACTAAAAAATCGTGTATTCAAGCCCTATCCTGGTCTTACTGTTCATAAAATAAAGTATGTGGGCCGATTAAAAGTATAAGTTTATTCACGGGTACCTAACATATCCGAGATTGAATAGGCGTAAAATGAAGTATTAGTTGTCTTATTTGTTCTCTTAATTCGACGTTCCAGTTTTGGGTCTTGATTTGGCTGGTTAAAGCCGTTTTTATTGTGTCTATAAAGTTCGGATTTATATGTCAGTTATATGTATGACTCGTAATCGTTTAGAAACAGTGTACATATGTTGCACAGTTTGACTGTTAATGGGAGAAAATAACAATAAATCGTAACCTCATACCTGCATCTCTATACATTTTGCCAATCGTTTTCATTCTTTTGTATGGGTTTAGAATATGTCTTGGTTAACAGACTGTGAATCATGTAGCCGACAATAAGCATGCATTACAACTTCAAATCCTAGGGAACCCGTCTAAAAATCATGAATGATATAAACACATATTTTTCAATGTTCAAAGTCAAAGCTTGCCGTTTTATTGCCTCAAATGACGTTTTCGTAGAGCAGTCTACTAAAGTGTAGAATGCGGCAATATTTCAGGGATCTTCACGTCCGGGATTTTTTACGGAGCATAATGAAACCGTAAGTGAAACTGAATGAAACCGCAAGTATTGGAATGAAATAAGTGCAAATCTGTATTGTAATGGAATAATACCTTTTTATGGAATAATACCCATTTATAATGCGGTATTCTCGTAAATACCGCCGTGTTATACGCTAGTCGATGGGTTTATTCGCTGCCTATATGGTTTTCATAATTGCACATGTAATGGTAAGGTAGAAATGAACATTTTCTTTGCGTTTTTCACTTTGATAACGCCATCTGGTAGTAGTGAGACGTTTATATCTCTGTTGTAATGCACACGCTAACGCACACGCATCTCTTACTTATGAACACCTGTATTTCTGTGCTGATGTGTACTTCTAGCACGTCGTGCTCCAAATTTGAATTGTAATCAGTATGTAAGGTAAATCAAGGTATTTGAACAGAGAGAAGCGAGGTCGCCCACCTTGATTCAAAAATTTTGGTAGGAACAACTGATGGTAAAACCCGGGAAGAATGTGTCTTGTAAGGAAAAAAATGGTCGTGGCGTGTTTACGTCAACATTATTTTTTTTCAATATTGTTTTAACACCCGTGACTTGATATGTTATTATGTTAAACTTCGTTTCCATTTACCCAGATATATGCTTTTTCCTATCGGCAGCTATTTTACGCTTGCGTAAATCTTTGCTTGTAGTATATGTGAATATTCTGTGACTTTACAATGACTCATCCGATACACTAATGTTTATATTTGCTTTCATATTCAATGGAGTTAACAGTTTTCTTTTTTACCTCTACTGGCCAGCATAGCTTATGGGATGGTGTGTTGTCCGTCGTCTGTCGTCCGTCGTCTCTTAACTTTTACCTCGTTAAGACGATAGGGCCTCCATTTTTCATCCGATCTTTACCAAACTTTAACAGATTGTTAATATTAATATAGCTTAGAAAAAATTGAAGACCAGTCAGACCGGACCAGTTACAGCGGAGTTATGGCCCTTGATTTATTTAAAAATGCTATATTTTGACTTAATTGGTATGATGATCGGGCCTTCTTTTTTCATCCGATCTCTATCAAACTTTACCAGATTGTTAATATTAATGAAAGCTCAGATGAATTTAAAAACCAGCCAGATCGGACAATCATCAGCGGAGTTATGGCCCTTGATTTAGTTAACAATGCTATATTTTGCCTCGTTACGACGATAGGACCTTCATTTTTCATCCGATCTTTACCAAGTTTTACCAGATTGTTAATATCCATAAAAGCTCCGACAAGTTTGAAAAAAAACAGCCAGATTGGACCATTTATACTGGAGTCATGGCCCTGATTTTCTGAAATATGCTATATTTTGGCCTCATTAATACTAAAGGGCCTTCGTTTGGTCGGATTGTTGTGAAACTTTTCAGGGATGATCAGTACCAGGCCTAGTTATACTTATCGTCACCGTGTTCCGGTTGAATTATTTTGGCGGAGTTACGGTCCTTTAAAGGTTCTAATACAGAAAATTTGTCTGGACTAGTTATCCTGAACCCCTCGCCAGATTTCAACGAAACCATGCAGGGATGATCAGCAACAAACCTAGTTGTGCATATCATCGTCGCGTTCCGGTTTACAGATTTTTGGCGGAGTTATGGCCCTTTAAAGGTTTTTGATACACAAACAGTTTCATGGCTAGCTCTCCTGAACTCCTGGCTGGATTTCAACCAAACTTGACAACGCCATATTCCGGTTGAATTATGTTTGGCAGAGTTATGGCCCTTTAAAGGTTAAATGTGTCCAGATTAGTCTCTTCTAAACTCCTTGCCGGCTTTCAACGAATCTTGGTAGGGATGATCAGTACCAAGCCTAGTTGCACCTATCATTGCCGTGTTCTGGTTGAATGAAGTTTGGCAGAGTTATGACCCCTTAAAGGTTTTAATATACTAACTTTGTACAGACTAGTTCTCCTGAACCTCTGGCTGTATGTCAACGAAACTTGGCAGGGATGATCAGTACCAAGCGTAGTTCCGCATGTTCCGGTTGGATGATATTTGAAAGAGTTATGACCCCTTTTACAAGAATGTATTTATGTATATTTATTTATTTATTTCAGTGACAAATACATATTTTACAAAATATTACATATATAAGACATATAGGTAACATAAAATGTACATATATAAAGCCTATAGGCAACATTGAGCAAACTTGGATTGTAACCAGCCTAACTTGGCTTACTAGTCACCATCTTATGATAAAGCAATATTTAAATTGATATCTGAAATAAAAAAGGTGCATGCATAGTTATACAAATATGGTAATATCATGAATATGAGGATCATGCTGTCATACCCTTTAGTTCTGAAAACTCAAGAGTAATTAAAATGTAATATATAGTGTTGTGTACGAGTGCTTATATAATGTGAATATTAGTACAAATATACATGCCTATTAATCCACATCTGATTGTTGATAGTTATTAATAGTTGCAATTCAATTGCTGACTACTTTAACTTAGTTTGTCTACCACATACCTTAAATAAACAATGACATAGATACCCGTTGTTGAGTGGAGACAAGTTTTAACCCAGTAAATTTAAACACTTCACTGACAGTCAAACTACAAGACACGCAGTCCCAGTAAATGAAAACACTTTACTGATTGTCCATATTACCAGTGTGCTTGTATTCTTCACCAAAAAAACGTTTCTAAGTAAAATGGTCAATATGCTTTTGATCATAATGATTAATACGTACATAAGTTTACAAACATTACATTCAAGTTTACAACCATGACATATATATTTATATTTGATAATATAATCACATTTTGTTGATTTCATAGGTACCTTATAGGCTCGTATGACGTATACATAAACTTTATCTTTAGCAAGTAGATTGTCCATATGCCCTCTTGGTTTGTTTGTTTGTTTGTTTGTTTGTTTGTTTGTTTGTTTGTATGGTGTTTTACGTCATTTTCAACACATGTAAGGTTATATATGACGGTCGATTTTTTTATTGTGGTGGAGGCAGACCACACACTTTTCCTGGGTAGAACCAGTACTGTACACCTCCCGCCATCCGTAAGAATCGACACTTTCTCTCTTGGGCCTCTTGTTTAAATTTAAAACTTGTTTTACGAAGTAGATGTGTTTGTTTGTTTTACGTCACATTTAGCACAAATAGGCAGACCACCATATTTTTCTTGGATATAACTGTAAACCTCCCGATATCTGTAAGAATTGACACTTTCGCACTTGAAAAGTCGAGCTTTCAGTGGGATTCCAACTCGAACCGGTGAGAGGCGAGCCAGTTTAGACGGAGCGTATTTACCATCCCGGCCACGGATGTCATGTAATAGATAAAACTGTTGCATTTGTTTTTTACAGAAATGGAAAATTTAAGATATGTTAAAAAAGCGTGGAACTAAAACCATGTAAAAACATTATCAGTGCATCAAGTGGTAACATCTGTTAAGCACAAAAACAAACATAACGTTAACGAGCATCGAAATCTTGTTTTCGTTTTATTTCTTTGTCATGTTTCAGGCCGTAGCCAGGTTTTGTAAAAGTGGGGTGCGTAATTGAGTCTCGAAGAGGCGAATGGGGTAGGTGAGGGAGGTGCGGGAGGGGGTGACCCCCTCCTGCCATTGCCAAGTAGCACATTTTGAGAGAAAAAATAGAATTGAAATGCTGCATTCTGACGAGCGTTTATTGTATTTTTTTCTAACATTCGCGTTTGAAATTTTCTTCATTTAGTAACATAATTAAGATGCGTTTTTCAACATCATTTTAACATAAAAACAAATCATTCTTTTCATAATATTTTTTGTTTCAGCAGATAGAATGAACATACGTAACGGTAAGCACAAGTGTTTTATTAAATACCACGTACACGATCCACAAAACAAAACATTCAGAGTATAGAATGATAATTCTCAGAGACCGAAGATTGTCATAACGAAATCATAACTTTGATAAAAGTTAAATAAAATATGATTTAATGCTAGTAACACATATTTAGATATTACGGAGGAATCTTGTTCACAGACAGCCGGAATAACGTAACATTGAAAGAAAGAAATCAAAAACGCAGTTCAAATTTGGCAACATAGACAAAACAACTATTCTATTTTACATTTTAGTCCAAATATAATCGTTTATTTCGGTATTTTACTTTCAAATCTAAATTATGCGACAACACAAGTATATAGATCTAATCAAAGAATGTTTCGAGCTACGTATAGCGCCCTTAGTACGAAAAGCAATGAATCCAGCTAGGTCATGACATGAAAAAAGCGAGTTACTGCTTGTTAGAAAAGCTAGTTTAAACTGGCACCGTCGTGATATATATGAAATAGGGAAACATCGTTGCTTTCGATCGTTCATGACCAGCGGGAAATGTATGAAGGGAACTGTAACTAATGTTGTAATAACGTGTTGTTCAATCCATGTGCATATGTTCCTAGTAATATTGTGATGTTGTATACACATTGTGTAACATATCTGCAATAAAATGTTATTAGAAGTGAAGGTAGAATTTGTGCGGATGATTAACAAAACTCTAATTATAGTACTAATTCAGCAAATGTATTGAATCATTTTCCTTTCAAAAATTAAGTAAGGAACTGTTGATTCTTATGAATGCGGGAGGCATGCAGTTCTACCCAGGAACTGGTGGGTGGTCTGCCTCTATCCCCAAACATCGACCTCATATTCCAACCTACAATCTTTACAAACAATGTTTTTAACCGGAAACTTTCTCCCAGTACTAGTTAAGTTAATTTGTTCATGAGAGATAATATAAGCACTAGCATCGGCTTAAGCAGTAATTCGATTTTAAAGCTAGTCATTAGGTTCGATGTTCCCAAAACGAATAGTAAGTAATAACATATCATTGTTATTTTTAGTATTAGTATTATTTTAATTGCGTTCAAGTTGTTAGATACTGTATATATGTAGTAATACTGTAATACATGTAATACAATGAACAGTATAAACGTTTACACAACTATTACAGTTAATGTGCGAGTATGTCACTCTTCTCTTCCTTATTTGGGGGCGTCCGTGGCCGAGTGGTAAGAGTCTCTGACTTGCAATCACTTGCCCCTCACCGCTGTAGGTTCGATCCCTCAGGGGCCTAGGAATCTTTATGTGAGGAAGCTATCCAGCTGGCTTGCGGAACGTCGGTGGTTCTACCCAGGTGCCCGCCCGTGCACGAAAATTGCCCGGAGGGGCACCTGGGGTCTTCCTCCACCAGTAGAAGCTGGAAAGTCTCCATATGACCTTAGCTGTTGGTGCGACTATAAAATCCAATTCAATTCAATTCAATTCTCTTCAATATTCTGGATAGCAAACATGTTCGCTAACAAGCAGAGATCCGAAATGTTTGCCACACTTGTAATTTTATTAAAGTAATCATAAATTCAAATAAGCATTAATATTATAAATTCTGTAAACAAGGATGACAAATCATTTGAAACTTCTTTTGAAACGGATATGAAAGTCGCCATTTCGGGAACTGTTTCCGTTTAAAACGATCAGTTCGTTGTTTCCGTGCAGCTCTCTGAAATTCAAAAACCATAGATCTAGACTTGTGTTTCAAACAAGTTGAATCTGACATGGTATTTATTCCTTTTCTTATCCTCCGCCTCCGCCCTAAATTCTGTTTCCCCGAAGTACACCGTCAGCATAACGCTATCGTCGATACCGACGTTTTGCGGTACATTAACGCTCATGGTTCCGACGTGCTCGCATCCAAAGTCATCTATAAATTTCGGGGACTCGTCGAAATCTGACCTGTAAAACGGGAAATCTATCGCTGTCTGATATCTCCACTTTTTATGAGCTTCTATTTTTTTGGCTGGTATTTTAATCGATACAGGATCGTTTTTGCTAATAAGTTTAAGAAAAACGTCCCTACACATATAACCACCGTCTGTTTCTTCTCTTTTTTCAGGTGGATGAACTTTTGCATCAAAGTCTTCGTTCCAATCTAAACCATATGTATTTCGACATAATCGCGTTTCGATAATGGATGTGTCCCGTCCGTAAATGATCGCTCCCTTCATTATTGATGAGACAGCTTCGTCTGGAATGATAACATGTTTGTCATGGAATTTGTCTTTCAACTTTTGTTTCATCAGCTTACAATCGGAGAAACCTCCAACACATATCAGTGTGTCAATTTGGTCTGGTATCTTGTCCAATACTCCTTTGATCTTTTTCAAGACATTATCCACGGTATCGCTGAAGAACTCCCGAAATGTTCTACTTTCAAGTCTCATTTTATCACGTTGAACTCTTACGGTTTGATCAAATTTCGTTTGAAGTATCGATTTGGCTAAGTCTTCCAGATTATGCTCTTTATGGAGTTCAGCAAGTGATATCGGAAAGCGCATCGTTGTGATTCCCTCATCTTGGTTCTCAAACGCACATTTTTTGAATTCAAAATCACGCTGTAAAAGAAGATAATCTTCTCTTTGTTCCTCTTTAAATTTTTCGAAAGCTGCGCCTCCGACTAATGAAATCAGGAAGCCTTCGAATCTAAGGTTGATGCAGTCGCCTCCCCATGGCCCTCCATCGGGGATGATAATTTCTTCAATTTTATCATTGTCCTTAACTCTGTATGCTGTTATATCGAGTGTTCCGCCTGTAATGCAATGGATTTTTGAATTAAATTAAATGTGCAAATAACGGAATTTAATTGCCTGATAGTATATGTAGGCTAGTTAATAGTGCATGATGTATAGGAGTATATATAGGAGTATAGCTGAAACCTTTAGGCGAATCATTATATAAGGTAATATAGATTAATGAGTTAACACACGTACCTCCTAGGTCGACAACCATGTAGCAGGAGCCTGGTGACAATACGTTGCCACCAAGTGATGATTCTTCTGCTAATGGTGATGCATGTGTTGTTTTTGTCTTGACATAAACTGCGGCACACTCGGGTTCCAAGGCTATTCTCAAATGATCAGAAGGTATCCCTGCCTGAGAATGTATAATGGCAAAGAGATGCTTTATGAACGAAAAAAGTAAAGCCATGACGAGCTCGTATAGCACGTGTTGTATTATATACTGTAGAGTCCTATATCAGTGTGGAACCAACAACACCGGTGTTCCATACCCAATAAGCATTCCGGTAACAACATATAAGCAAGCAAGCTTAATTAAAACACAAACCATATGATAAAACGCTACGTCCAAGTAACGTTTGATTATCAAACCGCGAGTAGACTATTATTGAAGTCATGCTGAAACCCACGTGATTTATTACACTACGTAAAGCTAATTGATTATTGATGAGGTATTAAAATGTCAACAAACAAAAGCAACGCTATATGACGTTAAGTTGTTTAACCGTTTAACGCCAGAAGACATGTAAGGCAAAACTGCAATATTGTTTATGTCAACGCTAAGTTTAAACAACAAATTTAAAGTATTACCAACAGAATGAAGCTGCATATTTTCTCCGTTTTATAATGAGAAATGGTCATAAAATGTAAGTTGTGAGAATGTGTTTGTATCATATCCAATCTCTCTCAAAATAGTGTATTATATACAAAACCATCCACAACTATGATGAGAAACAAATGATCCTATAGAAATCACAGCACATAAATTCAAAGGCACTTTAGGTCCGCACACACGAAAAAGAGCAATTAAGTATACAATAAAAAGGACATTACACAACACAAAGAACGGGTTACCGATTATGAACGGCCAGTAGACAATATGGCCTACTGGTCATCTTATTCAGATAAGGAATAAATATTCCGATTGGATCTATATTGTACGGATTTAAACCTGGTGTCTGGGACTTGAGAAAAATGAAACTGCGGGCTTACGACCATTGGTATCGATGATCTATAACCCAGCCCATATGTATCGATCTGGCACAATATAAACCCGCTGGTCGTGTTTTATATTTTAGTTATTATAACAAGAGACGCAAGAGGACCTGTGGACGTTCTACCGGCTAAGAAGAATGGCTCTTATAGCAGGTGAGGGTTGGTGGGTCAAAATGGGGTTTCAGATATCGACGTCAACAGGCTCCCAATTTAAAGAAATAAAAAAGTAAAACCAAATATTTGTTAACTGAACCAATGAAACATGTTTCAAAAAAAAAAATCTGACCTACAAGGATTTGAACCCATAAACCAATGTTTCCTGAAAGAAAAAAAGAAGAGAATAATTGAAACCGCGAACCCAGATTTCCAGTGTACATTACCAAATATTGAAAACTTCCATTCTGTAAATTTGCTTAAACACACTAACCCGCCAAATAACGGCAAAATTACGCTATAAAGTCGTTTATCAAAACTCTATCTATGTGTTCACGTCATATATAATAATGGTTATGTGCCGATTAAAAAAATACAGGTTTATTAATTCGACGCTCCAGTTTTGGGGTTTGGTCCGGTTGGTTAAAACCGTTTATACTAAACCTATACAGCTTGGATTCTCAAAATATGTAAGTTATATATATATATATATATATACCTCGTCGTCAGTACGCTTAAAAACGCTGTACAATTAAAGTATGTTATAGTAACAATGGCAAAATATGAAATTTACTTTTTTTTAATTCAAGGTTCATAGCTCAGCCATAGTCTGACTGAAAATCCCGTCCGAGTCCTTATGGATATATCTACTGTGTAAGTTTGATCAGATCGGATAAAAATATGTAGGGTCTAGAGTGCCGACAAGGCAACATTTTGCCAATTCAAGAATAGATAATTTAACTTTTAGCGAACAAATCTAGCTGGTTCAAGAACTCGTCCGAGATCTTATGAATATGGCAGGTAACTCAGATATGAGTTATCGAATCTGTCTATGAGTTATCGAATCTGGCTCATTCAAAAACTCGTCCGAGATCTTATGTAAGTTCGGTTAAGATTGGATCCAAAATGGAGACGCTAGAATGCCCACAAGGCAAAATAATGCATTTTTGGCAATTCAAGGGCAGAAAACTTCGCTATTAGAGATTGAATCTGGCTGATTCAAGAAATCGTCTGAGATCTCATGGATATATAACTACTGTGGAAGTTTGGTTAAGACTGGATCAAAAAAGGAGGAGCTAGAGTGCCCACAAGGCAAAATTATGATTTTTGCCAATTCAAGGGCAGATAAATCAGCTTTTAGCAATCGAATATTGCTGGTTCAAGAATTCGTCCGAGATCTGATGGAAATATAACTACTTTGTAAGTTTGGTTAAGACTGGATCAAAATTGGAGAAGCTATAGTGCCCACAAGGCAAAATTATGCATTTTTGTCATTTAAAGGGCAGATAACGCAGCTATTAACAATCAAAGCTGGCTGGTTCAAGAACCCGTCCGAGATTTTATTGATATATAACTGCTGTGCAAGGTTGATTGAGATCGAATCAAAAATGGAGATTTATTTTGTATTGTGAGTAAATCAACTTGATAAAACATAACATATAAGTTTGTATGAAGAAAACAAGTGTTTACTTGATAAAATTCCATGTGGATATAAGATTCCAACTACAGTGTTAGTTGTCATTCTGTTTTAGTTGTTGACTGTTGCAGTTTTGAAAGAAAAATACATTGACATAACAATGAAAGAATATAAAGTACCTTTTCTGCTGCCCTCCTCATGAATAGTTTTGACCGTTCGCTCCAGATGGCCGGTGTGGTCAACACGTAGTAAATTCCATCCTCAGGGAATTCAGGAAATCTTTCATTTATTATCTCTATAATTTTATTCTTCAAGTACTTAATGGAGTACGAGAACACAGACAGTGCTGGAAAAGCACGACCCTCTGCATCCTTGATGCGACAGTCTAATGATAGACGACGCTTGGTCTGAAATATGTAAATCATGTTAAGTGCATCGTTAGTACATACTTATGGTTCTCGTTTCATTGGTGTTTCTTTTCACGAACCTAGATATGAAACAAACAAACAAACAAAAATGAATAAATATGTTTCACCAATTAAGGCCACTTTAAGAATCACAACACTATTAGCTGCCCTTGAGTTCTCGTGCCATACAGATGAAGGAGGTCGACACAAAACATAGTTCCTGTTTTCTGTTTTTTACAGGACTTTCCATTACATGTATTGATTTATCCTTATCAGGTGCTGAATCTACTGATATAAGGTTTCTAGCTAATTCGGTTTCATTTTAAACATCATGGGTCTAATAACCACAGGGTGGTTTTTTGTCATATTATTAGGCGAAATTTTGATAGCTGTAACGCAAACATGAAATTTAAAAATGTTCTACCTGGTAAATATTTATTAATTGCGTTTTAAATCGCATGTATTGGATCAATGAAGAATTTAAGCCTAAATGCATGTTGTATAGTGTGTGTGTATCTCTATGCCACAAACAAGAACATTACAATGGGACCCTATCGAAAATGAATTGTGACGTGAGACGTTAATTAAGAGCTGAGGAATGGGTATCTTTCATCATTCATGTTTGGGGTACTGCGCTTCTGAGCTGCATAATGGATTTTTAATCCTTTTTCTCTAAGGTATTGCGTTTTGGAACTGCAGCATGGGTACTATAACAGGTATAGCTCATCCTTTATACAACGTCTTGCGCTTTAGAGTTGCAGAATGTGTATTGTTATCCTTCATCACTAAGGACTTGTCTTTTAAGAGCTTCAGAAGGGGTATATTTCATATTTCATCACAAAATCATTGCACTTTAGAGCTGCAGAACGTGTATCTGTCATCTCTAAGTCATTGCGTTTTAGAGCCGCAGAACGGGTATAGTTTAACCTTCATAATGTACTGTGCTTTACAGAATAGGAATTGTCATCCTTCATCTCAAAGGCCTTGCGCTTTGGAGCTGCAGAATGGGTATATAAGAATCCATCATGAGTATCTATGTGAGGTAGGGAGATCTCACCCGAGGGTCAGAATTGTAACCAGGAACGAGGCTCTGCCTAGGTCCTGGTTGCAATTATGATCTCGATGGTGAGATTTACCTATCTCACAAGGATAAACTCATGATGGATTATTTTTCTCCCATTATGCGCTTAATACAGGCATAAAAAAAAACACTTCAATAACTGTATTTGAGTAACGCTAGACTAAGGGGACGTCAACGTCACTAATGACGTCTCATGTAAGATTATAAGTCCCTTATAAGAATCTTTCATATCCGGTGAAGATAGGGTATTCTAAACCGAGGTATAAGTGTTTTTATCGGAACCAGGGCTCTGCCGAGGTTCCGATTAAAACAATTATACCGACGGTTGGAATCCCCTATCTGAACCGAATACCCATGATAAAAAAAATTCTTACAAATCAGAGACATGTTGTGCGTTGGCTCCGCCAGCTACTAACGGTTTGCATGTTTTCCTGCGTACCGGATGTTGGTGCGCGCGCCGAGGTTCCGATTGAAACACATATCGAGGGCTGAAATTCCCTATCTGAACCGAAAACCCATGATATATTATTTTTCTTGCATATCAGAGACATGTTGTGCGTTGACGCCGCCAGATACTAACGTTTTGCATGTTTTCCTGCATACCGGATGTTGGCGCGCGCGAATTTTATCTCGACCCTAGTGTGAGATGGAAATATCTAGCCCTGGTAAAATGACGGATATGCAAGAAAGCTCCTAGGGTGAGATAGAAATATCTAGCTCCGGTAAAATGACGGATATCCTTGTCCGGTATGCAAGAAAGAAAAACTAGCCCTGGTAAAATGACGGATATCCGGACATAGCGACAAGGATATCCGTCATTTTACCAACTCTTTCTTGCATACTGGACAAGGATATCCGTCATTTTATCGGGGCTAAATATTTCAATCTCACACTAGGCCTTTTTAGAGATGAGGTGATCTAGCAAGCGCTTTAATTGGTGACGTGATGATATTCGTCCTATATCGATGGGGAGAGCGTTCCATGTGAAATGTACGAATACTGTATCAAGGTTTACCAGCACTAATTAGCATATAATGCTCCAAGCTGTAGTCGAGTGTAGTCCCTATTACTTAAAGTATTTCCCCTTTTGTGTTGAGACAAATCACTTTATGTGGAATAAGGTTGACACATTGTTACTCTATTTTGTTCCTGTATATATATAAGAAGCGTATTGATGACTTCTTATGAGCTAGTTTTGAAAAAATGTTCCAAAATTCGAATGCATAGCTACATGATAAAACGATTGAAAGCAGCTCTGCAAGAAACAGCTGTGACCTTGACTTACGGTGGGCAATACGAAGTGGATGCATGTCTTATTACCCCATGGTTTCTGATGATTTTTCAACAGGAGAGGAGTAAGACTATACTACAAGAAAATGACAGTGCTACATTATCCATACTTTATTTGAAGTTGCAAAAAGTCAGCAACGGTTCTCATTTTTACATTTGTCTACGTGCCAAATAATTAGCGCTTTTACACATCAAAACGAAATGTTAAATAAAAGGTTGTTTGGCGGTATTTTATTATTTACATGGTGAGCATTGCAATCTGGAAATCTTACATTTTAGTATATGGATACGGTTGTAAGTTACGAAAACTCTTTTAACGAGACAGCCTGGATACACAATACAATATAAATTTGAGACCCGTTCTGGACGCAAGTACCAACCTATTCCAATCAACAGCATCAATATCCATTAAATCGTTCGAAAATCAAAAAAAAAATGACGCTCATGCGTATGTAATGTAAGCGATACTTACATTGTTGTCAAAGAGTTTCATCTTGAAACGTCGAAAATAGTGCCACGGTTTGTGCTTGTTGTCCTCGACTAAAGATGCATACTTCTGTTCAGCCTCATACCCAAATGAATGGAATGACTTGTCGGAGTTTAAAAGAATGCACGTTGGTGTCTTTGTTGTGCTGAAAGTAGCTCAAATAATAGTATATATGAAACAAATACAAAGGTTAACAAACTGCAAACGGTACCCGATTAAGGATTATGAAATAAATCAATCGATCATTTATAAATCAATCGTATCATACATATACAAAATGCGATCAGTGGTTAAAGGGGTTGATGCATTATTTTCAAACACAGTTTGTCTTAAAGGGTTCTGAAAAACTTGAAAAAAGCTGAAAGAATTATCAAAATGCCATGAAAAATAAAGGAGATATGACCTATTGAAAATTTGCAAAGAACATAAATGGAGGCGGCCATCTTTGAAAGATGACGTCATCGCGCCGTTTTACCATATATGGCATATCGATAAAATGTATTTTAAAGCAAAGAAAATCACTGCAAAGGTAAAATAATACTAAAATGTATACATTTTACATCTTTATATTTATTTTTAATCAATTTGCAGTGGTTTTCTTTGCTTTAAAATACATTTTGTCAATATGCCATATATGGTAAAACGGCGCGATGACGTCATCGTTCAAAGATGGCCGCCTCCATTTATGTTCTTTGCAAATTTTCAATAGGTCACATCTCCTTTATTTTTCATGGCATTTTGATAATTCTTTCAGCTTTTTTCAAGTTTTTCAGAGCACTTTAAAATAAACTGTGTTTGGAAATAGTGCTCCAACCCCTTTAAAGCTAAAACATATTTACTCAGTTGCAAAAGAAAGTATACACTGAGTTTTGTTTAGATTTAATTGTATAAAGTTGTTTTAGAATTAAATTGACAAATTCCAAACTGAATATGCCATGTTTGGTACCAAAGTTTTTATCATTCCATTGCCAATATCATGTTGTCATTTTTTTTTCAATAGGTTGAATCATTGAAGGGCAGTCGCTTGATAAAGAGGATAGGGTGTAAAGTAAAGTTTTCAAAGTGTAGACTTTCTTTTGCAACTGAGCAAGTCATGCATGTTGACGTGACGACAATAATGTATTGCCGTTGATAATAGTTGTATACGTCTCACACCACAATTAATTTTCCATAGGGTCCCATTGTAATGTTTTTGTTCGTGGCATAGAGATAAAAAAGATTTTGCAACATGTATTTATGCTTAAATTCTTCATTGATCCAATATCTGCATGCTTTTAACTTTTAACGAATATTTACCAGATTGAACTTTTTTTAATTCCATGTTTGCCTGACACCTATCAGAATTTAGACAAAAATACAACCCCGTGGAGATTAGACCCATGATGTGTAAAATGAGGCAGAATTAGCTAGAAATCTTATATTAACATGCATTTTTCTGGGATCTCTTCCTAAAATGCTGTAGATTTAGAACCTGGTAAAGATAAATCAATGTATCCTGTAAAATGTAGAAAAGCGAACTTGTTTTTTTATCTACCTCCTTCATCTGTAGGGCAGGAGTATTCAAGGGAGATAATAGTGGTGTGAGTCCTTAAGGTCACTTTTTTTTCTAATGATCACCTCAATAATAATTGGACATGTATACAAATCAATTACACGCTGAAAAATGCTAAAAGTTTGATTCCATGTTTATTGCTTTTCAAAGTATTCAAGTTTTAGTGACCTAGGGTAATGGTCGAAATTCAGGCCGAGCACCTTTAATATTTTGAAAATCTACAGTAGTGATAAGGATTTTGCATTTTCCTGGTCATTTGTGCTCAGCTATGTCTGAAACTTTCAAATATACATGAAAAGGCATCTCTACATCTGAATATAGCATAAAAATGATCTTTAAGAAATGATTATTGAGAAAAATGCTGAAAATAATAAACTCAAACTAAGGGTTACCCGTAAAAAATTTGATTTTCCAGGAAAAGTAACAGTCTCTCGCTTTAATATTGACATTTTTTCAAAGTAGTCTGTCTTCATTGATATGTGTGTTTGTTTTACAAGCCAATAGCTGTAAAATAAAGCTAAAATAATGCTTATACCTGTATAGGTTTTGAAAATATAGTTAATTTTTATTAAACATGGTATCAAGTAAAATTTCTGCTAATTCCTGCAATATGAAGATAACTTGAAGTAACTATATATACACAGACGGGATTTCTGAATAACCGTGTTAACTGTGTCCTAACATGTCTGAAACGTTCACAGATACACAAACCATGCTTAGAGGTGAAGGATGTAAGGTACCCGTTCTGCAGCTCTAAAGCGCAAGGGCTTAGAGAAGAATGATGGAAATTCCCATTCTGAAGCTCTAAATTGCAAGGCATTAGAGATGAATGATGACAGATACCTGTTCTGCAGCTCTAAAGCGCAATGCCTTAGCATTAAAGGATGAAAGATACTCGTTCTGCAGCTCTAAAGCGCAATACCTTAGAGATGACGGATGAAAATGCCATTCTGCAGCTCTAAAGCGCAATGCCTTAAGAATAACGAATAAAGATACCCATTCTGCAGCTCTTTCTTAACGTCTCACACCACAATTAATTTCCATAGGGTCCCATTGTAATGTTTTTGTTCGTGGCATAGAGATAAAAAAGATTTTGCAACATGTATTTGTGCTTAAATTCTTCATTGATCCAATATCTGCATGCTTTTAACTTTTAACGAATATTTACCAGATTGAACTTTTTTTAATTCCATGTTTGCCTGACACCTATCAGAATTTAGACAAAATTCAACCCCGTGGAGATTAGACCCATGATGTGTAAAATGAGGCAGAATTAGCTAGAAATCTTATATCAACATGCATTTTTCTGGGATCTCTTCCTAAAATGCTGTAGATTTAGAACCTGGTAAAGATAAATCAATGTATCCTGTAAAATGTAGAAAAGCGAACTTGTTTTTTTTTATCTACCTCCTTCATCTGTAGGGCAGGAGTATTCAAGGAAGATAATAGTGGTATGAGTCCTATATAAACGTCTCACACCACAATTAATTTCCCATAGGGTCCCATTGTAATGTTTTTGTTCGTGGCATAGAGATAAAACAGATTTTGCAACATGTATTTATGCTTAAATTCTTCATTTATTCAATATCTGCAATTTAAAACACATTTAACAAATATTTACCAGATTGAACTTTTTTTAATTTCATGTTCACCTATCAAAATTTAGACAAAAATACAACCCCGTGGTGATTAGACCCATGATGTGCAAAATGAGGCAGAATTATCTAGAAATCTTATATCAACATGCATTTTTCTGTGATCTCTTCCTAAAATGCTGTAGATTTAGAACCTGGTAAAGATAAATCAATGTATCCAGCAAAATGTAGAAAAGCGAACTTGTTTTTTTTATCTCATCTGTAGAGCACGAGTATTCAAGGGAGATAATAGTGGTGTGAGTCCTAAAGGCTTCGAATCCAATAAACTGGCCCTCATTTGTACACGTATCTGGTGTATAAGTTCAGAGTTTTTTTGTGTTTTTTTCGGTTATCAGACCCTCCGACCCTATTTTTTGTAACAATGAGAAAAAAAGGAATTTAAAAGGTTTTGATTTTTTAAACACAAAAAAGTGATATCCGTATTTTAGTCCCGCATTTCAATCTACCACGTGCTCGTGTTAAAACAGAACAGAACTGATTATCTATTCTCCTATTCAAGCGTATCTCGTCAAACATATGCAAATATATACAAATACAAAACATGACATGACAGGTGAACACTGTTGAATGTAACAATTGCAGAAATGTCTTGTGACAACATATATGACGTATCGACTTCTTCACGGATACCTGTTTTAGGTACTACCAAACAAATATGAATATACTGATATATATACATATATTCTGAACTCTGTATCACCACAACAGAGGATGAACGAACTACTTAATTAAAAATCATGGGATTTCTTAGATTATATACTTTATCAGAATTGTCGTACTGCTTGCCTGCATTAGCTGTACAAATGTATATACACTTGCGGTTAAAACATTAACGTGAAATTAGAATACCATGTTCTATAGATTTGTTCTGGTAAATGTTAAGTTTTACAATGTGACCTACATTATTACAAGATACACACTTACAAAAGTTAAGACTTTTTTCTTTTGCTTTTCCTCTTCATGTGAAACTCTTTCAGAAAAATATCTAAGTAACCAGGGTATTTGTGTGTATGTACATCAGCTACCTGTGTCAGCCATATACATACTTTTGTTTACTGTAAATCCTGTAAGGTGTGGTATTTTTGTTCGTTGTTTTTTGCGAGTGTCTGTTTTTTCAGAACTCCATATTAGAAATAAATAAACAAAAGATTATTCTACAAATTGAAATACAAACTTCTGGCAAGAGACCTTCTTGATGAGTATTTTGCGTTATTGCAAACAATATCTAGTTGTTACTAGTACCCATTTGGGCACCCAATGGCATACACGACAAATACCAACGGGTATTGATTGAAAGCGAATTTTTATACCTTGGGTGGTCGCCGGACTTCCACATATGTGCAATGCTGCTGGTCTTGTCCTTCTCATAGTCGGATAGAAATGACAAGGCGAATCCAGAGTGGGTTGTACCGAAATCTATGGATGCGACCAACGGTTTCGTTTTCCAAGTGGATTCCATAATAACCAATGTCGCATGCAGTTTATATTCTGCTGATGGTTTTCAGTGCCTATTTACCTTATTTAATAGTAAAGACATTGCCACACACCACTTGCATTCTGAAAAAAGAAAATGCAACGTTATCTAGTATATGGAAAACGAAGTTGAATATGATCCATATGTCTAAGACATTATTAAAATACAATCTTATCTTAGATACAAATACTCCTCCCTTGACCCGCCCCTGAGTCACATGCTCCCACTTACTCAGCCCTATCAACCCCACCCCACAACACATCTCTCCCACCTCACATTCCCCTTCCCGATCCACATCAGCCCAACTTACACCTCCCAACAACCCCACCCCACAACACAACGCACCCACACCACACATTCCCCTTCCCTATCCACATCTCCCACAGACACCTCCCAACCTACCCCACCCCACTACACTACTCACCCCCACCACTCATGTCCCCTTCCCTATCCACATCACCCACATACACCGCTCCCTACAACCCCACCCACAACACAACTCACCCCCACCTCCATGTCCCCTTCCCTTATCCACAGCACCCACATACACCGCCCAACTACCCCACCCCACAACACAACGCACCCCCACCTCACATGCCCCTTCCTAGCCCAGAACCCACATACTCCGCCCAACAACCCCACACCACAACACAACGCACCCCCACCCACATTCCCCTTCCTTATCCACTGCACCCACATACACCTCCCAACAACCCCACCCCACAACACAACTCACCCCCACCACACATTCCCCTGTCCTTATGCCACATCACCCTCAGTACACCTCCCAACTACCCCGACCCCACTAACACAACTCACCCCCACCCCACATTCCCCTTCCGTATCCACATCACCCACAGACACCTCCCAACAACCCCCACCCCACTACGACAACTCTCCCCCACCACCCCACCACTCAGTCCCCGTCCTGATCCACAGCACCCACATACACCTCCCTACAACCCCACCCCACAACACTAGCTCACCCCCACCTCACATTCCCCGTCCTATCCACAGCACCCAGCATCACCTCCCAACAACCCCAACCCCTCAACACAACGCTCCCCCACCACACATTCCCCGTGCCCTATCCACAGCACCCACAGACACCTCCCAACAACCCCACCCCACAACACAACTCTCCCCCACCACTCATTCGCCCTTCCGTATCCACATCACCCACTTAGTCACCTCCCTACAACCCCACCCCACAACACTACGCACCCCCCCACCACACATTCCCCTTCCTTATCCACAGCACCCAGCAGACACCTGCCCCATACAACACCATCCCCACAACACAACGCACCCCCACCCACAGTTCCCCTTCCGTGATCCACAGCTCCCAGCATACACGCTCCCAACAACCCCACCCCACAACACAACTCACCCCCACCACACATTCCCCTGCCGTATCCACATCACCCACATACACCGCCCAACTACCCCACCCCCCAACACAACTCACCCCCCACCACACATTCACCTTCCTGATCCACAGCACCCACATACACCTCCCAACAACCCCACCCCATAACTAAAACGCACCCCCACCACACAGACCCCTTCCTTATCCACATCACCCACATACACCTCCCAACAACCCCACACCACACTCAACGCACCCCACCACACATGCCCTGCCGGTATCCTCATCACCCACAGTCACCTCACCAACAACCTCCAACCCCACAACACAAAGCACCCCACTCACATTCCCCGTCCTTATCCACATCACCCTCATACACCGCCCAACAACCCCACACCACAACACAACTCACCCCCACCACACATTCCCCTTCCTTATCCACATCACCCAGCATACACCGCCCAACAACCCCACCCCACAACACATCGCACCCCCACCACACATTCCCCTTGCCTTATCCACTTCTCCCACATACACCCTCCCAACAACCCCACACCACAACACAACGCACCCCCACCACACATTCCCCTTCCTTATCCACATCACCCACAGACACCTCCCAACAACCCCACCCCACAACACAACTCACCCCCTACCATCCCATTCCCCTTCCCTATCCACATCACCCACATACACCTCCCAACAACCCCACCCCACAACACAACTCACCCCCACCACACATTCCCCTTCCCTATCCACAGCACCCACAGTACACCTCCCAACTACCCCACCCCACAACACAACTCACCCCCACCACACTATTCCCCTTCCTTATCCACAGCACCCACATACACCGCCCAACAACCCCACCCCACAACACAACGCACCCCCACCACACATTCCCCTTCCGTATCCACAGCTCCCACAGACACCCCAACAACCCACCCCACAACACAACTCTCCCCCACCACACATTCCCCTTCCTTATCCACATCATCCCACATACACCGTCCCAACTACACCACTCCCACCGACACACTCACCCCCACCACACCATTC